>CAKALG010039702.1:0-11893 GCA_916700815.1 Helicolenus hilgendorfi
GAGGTCGCCGACACCGCGCTCGCCACCTCCTCTCCATTTCCTGATTGAATTTCCATTGTTGCAGAGAAACCGTATCTCCCCCCACCCCCCCTCTTCCTTTCCCTTCAGGCTGGTGCTCGGAGAGGAAGTCTATTGTGTGAGGTGAACCAGGAGGGGTGAGGAAGTGAGGGAGAGATGGAGATGCAGGAGTTGCCGAGGTTCCTCTCAGTCTGGGAGGCTCGCCGGGTTGTGCAGGCACACCGAGGATCTGGAGGGAAGAGGAGGAGAAAAGAAGTTCACAGGGGAAAGTTTTTTGCTTTCTTCCCTGCCCTGTAATTACGCATACACACACACAGAAGCTTATGTAAACTCACATGTTGGCTCGGAAAAGCAAATTGAGATATGAGTTGTAAGAGAAGGCCAAAGGAGTGACGGCAAAGGAGAGGAGAAAGAAAGATTGGAGAAGAAAGGAAGAAAGAGGAGGGAGAAGTTTTGCTTTATACTTTGTAGAGCTGCTGCCTGGTCTCCTAAAACATTACGTTCCCAGACAACAAAACTGTCAATTACATTTCAAGGGCATATGTATTTTCTCCTGGATTACGTTTGTTTTTGACGTATCACAAATACTTTTCAAATCAAAGTCTGTGGAAGTCCGCGTAGGGAGGAGATCCGGCTTTGCGTGTGAAATCAAAAGTCAACGTTGACTTGTTTATAATTGCACTAAACATTTAACTTTATGTACATAACTTCAGTTACGTAAAAAACATAGTTATTTTAAGCCAAACCATGATGTTTTGCTAAACTTATCCAAGTAGTTTTGTTGCCTAAACTTAAACCTAGCCAAGTAGTTTTGTTGCCTAAACCTTAACATAGCCAAGTAGTTTTGTTGCCTACACTTAAACATAGCCAAGTAGTTTTGTTGCCTAAATCTAACTAAGTAGTTTTGTTGCCTAAACCTTAACATAGCCAAGTAGGATGCCCACTGGTAATATGCAATGAGTCAAAGATAACACTGTTAAAGTTCCATGTCCAACACTGCATATAAATAATGAAATATTTCTTATTTGGTGTAATTAAAGACGTGCTTTAAGGTAATTTCTGTATTTTTTCCAACTTCATTGAATGTATAAACCCAGTTTATGGGAGGATTACCACTTCAAGTCTTCTCCTCTTTTTAATAAGGTCAGAAGACAAGAAAGATATCCAAAGGAAAATAAATGGTTGATTATGTAAATTATAATTTTTTACATATTAGAGCATTCAGGACTTTGGCAGCCCAAAAACTGACGAAGCAAAGCCAGCATCAACAAAACACGAGGATTAAAAGATGGCAATAACAAAATCTGCTTTACCTTTTCACCAACTGGACATAAGTGAACATCTGCAGGCTTTCAGGAAACAGATTAACAGCTTTTCGCCTCACCCATCCTCCCTTTAACACCAGCTCAGGGGTGGGTCGGAAAGCTCATTATTCCTGAACAAATCAAGGAAGGCCCATAAAAACCCCGCTGACCTGGCCTGCATCCATGATGGTGGATATATTGTTAATTTTTCACTAACCACACCAACGCCTCCTAGGGAGTGTTTTCCTGCACTCTGTCCTGGCAAGAGCAGCGAAATTAACACGTAAAGTTGGCTTCCTCTGTGACTCACATTTCAGCTCTTCTCATCCTGTAATGCCTGTATGGAGGGAGGAACCTGCCAAAGTAAATAAATAAATTACTCCATAAATAAATACATATGCCATTAAATGAACCAAAAATAATATTAAAAATAAATGTAGGCATTAATTAAATGATAAAATGTGAAATAAATGAATGTTTCTGTTTTAATTTGCTTCTTTATATATTTACCTTCATATTAATTCCCCTATGTATCTACTCTTCTATTTAATTTCCCCATTAGTGAATTAATCAATTAATAGAATGGAGTTAATACAAAGGTAAATAAATAAAGAGGCAAATTAAAACAGATATTTAATTTCATTCCATTCCAAAAATAAATAAATAAATGTAAAAGTTAATATGAATAAATAAATAAATAAAATAGAAGTGTAGATAGGGAATTAATATAAAGGTAAATAAATAAAGAATCAAATTAAAATAGAAATATAAATTTCTGCCACATTTTATCCATTAATTAATGCCTACATTTATTTTTTATAATATTTTTAGTACATTTATTGGCATATATATTTATCAAGTCATTAATTTATTTGTTTTAGGGCTCTCAAAGTTAATAACGCAAATACGTTTTAACACCAGTAATTTCTTTAACGCATTAACGCAACTTGCAATGTTTGCATGCGGTTTACCATGTTATGATTTGAGCATATTGTTAATTGATTTTTTAATAATAAATATATAATACATAAAGCAGCATATTTGTCCACGTGTGTGTAACGATTAAATATTTTAATCGATTGACAGCCCTAATTTATTTATTTATTTATTCATTTCTGATTTTGGCATGTTCGGTCCTCCATATATTTAAAGTGTGATTCTCGCCATATTGGAGGAAGTGGGGCTTTGTTAGCTGCAGACAGAAATATACCCCGGTTATTTTTGTGTGAGCTGAGAAAGAGAAGCAGGGGTCAAATGATGGACAGGAGAGAGTATAGAGGGGCTGACAGGGGGAGCCAAGAGAGATTGACAGCTTAGTTGCAGGATCGGGTAGAAACAAAGACAGCAGAGCCTGAAACAGTCCATCAGAACCACAATAGAAACATCAATACAGAGGGAGAGAAAGGAGTTGAGAGGCAATCCAGATAATCCAATCTTAATGAATGAACGGTCATGATATATGCATCTGATAGTACTTTAGAGGACACAGTATCACTCCAATTATACCAGTGGCAGATACATTATTCAAAGAGGACCAAAGGTATGTGTGTCACTTTCAGCTGGATCCTGTGTCCACTGAGGCCGCTCAGTTTACAGCAGTTACTCACCAGCCTGGTCACACAGATACATAGACAGAAAATCAATATGTATAGAGAGCAGCAAACGCCTCATAGCGAGGAGGTCGGGGTGGACGGTTGGGTCAAAAAACACAGGAGAACGTTATTTTAACCTAAACCACAATCTTTTCTTAAACCTACCTAACTAGTTTTTGTCATGAAACTTCTGTACTTAGGTTACGCCACTTCCGGAGATATTGTTACCCAGATCGTGATCTTTTCCTAAAGCTGACTAAGTAGTTTTGTCACGTAACTTTCGTAGTTAAGTTACACCACTTCTGGAGTTATTTAAACCCAAACTGCAATCTTTTTTTCTCAAGCTAAGTCGTTTTTGTCATGAAACTTTCGTACTTAAATTACGCCACTTTCGAGTTATTGGAACCAAAACCACGATCTTTTCCTAAACCTAACTAAGTAGTTTTGTCATGAAACTTTCGTACTTAAATTACACCACTTCCGGAGTTATTTTAACCCAAACCACGATCTTTTCCTAAACCTAACTAAGTAGTTTTATTTTGAAAAGACTGGAACGGACATTGCCACGTGCGTCACATGTTGCTGGACATTCGTAGGTAAACACACGAAAAATACGTTGTTGAAACTCGTGCTGAGCCTCAAGTAAAAAAAAAAAAAAGGGTAAATTTGTGTCTACGTACTCGAATCAAATAGATTCAATTTCGTGATTTCGTGACTATTTCACAAACTGCTGTGAGACGGTTTTGCACTCACATAAGGAAGAAAAAAATACAAATGCAATTTTATTTCTTCCATTTTGAATTTCTATTAACTTTTTTTTCCAGTGTTATTTCATTTTAGCAACAGAAAAGGTCAATTTTGAGAGAAACGGTACACTAAGGACACGTCCTGGACTAATGGAGTAGTGGGGATTCTCCGTGATATGCATCCTGATTTGTTGCATAGTGAAAGTAGACACACACTCGCACTGCTTTAAGTGCCGGGGCTGAGTGGAATTCAGTGTGAGAACAAACATAATGCCCCTTGACACAAAGCTCCTCTTCTTTAATACAACAAGACAATATTTCAGCCCTAGTGGGGCTTCTGAGAGACTATCTGGTGAAGATTCACCGGGGTAAAAAACACTGTCTGCTTCTATTAAAGAAAATACACTGCAGGTTCTGTGTTTCTCTCCCATGTTGGATTCCCCGGCCAAGGACTCCAGACGACTTTATTTAGACGACAGACTGAAATATGATCCCTCGGATAAGATAAGAAGACGGAAGTAACTATTCTCATTTTGTTTCGTCTACGCTGTCAGAGAGAAGTACGCACAGATGTCAAATGTTGCAGTGAACCGTTAAAAGACGCCGTCACTGAAAACATGGTATCTACTCACGGAGCCAAAAGGTCCCCCCGGTTCCCAAGACAAAGTCTGGAACTACAGAAAACACATATCAACATCTCGGCGAGAAGAATTCATGACTGCCTGCCAGGAAAATCTGTCGCAGTTCGCCGCACATTATTCATTCTTATTGGTTTGTTGATATTAAAGGGAATGCCGTACAATCTGATTCCAGCGCTGCATATCAGCCAAAGATGACATTTAGGCCGTTGGAAGCCTCATTGTAGTTGTACATGATTTACTCTTGAATAAGTTACCCAATTTGAGCTATAAAACTACAGTAATAATATTTTTTACCCCACAAACACAAGCCATTGCATGTTGCTGCCACTGTTCAGCAAACCCCACGTAGTCCCACTTTAACTGAATGTATGACATCATCATCTGCCAGACCTCTAGAGCTAAAAGTCCATTCAAAATATATTTTTAATTGTTAAAAATGCACGTACAGTATGTCAATAAAGGTCTTCAATTATCACGTGTCACTGTTACAGTGTATCCTGTATTTTTATAATGGTTCCACAGCTTAACAGCACCCCGTAATTGTTAACAAGAATTTTATCGTCTCGTTGTTCAGTATTTTAATGGTTAATGATTTTCTTTGTTGTTGTTTTTAGATGACTCTATTTGTCTTGTCTTTACCCAGTTAGATGCTCTAATTTTTCAGCGGCTGGGGATCAATAAAGCTTTATGTTATTATCTCATCTTAAATTAAACATCTCCCTGCAGACACTCTTATGTTTATTATGAGGAGCTGCAATTTGCTTTTTTTTTGGCGTAGCTAATCATTTATCCTCAGCCCACCTCCGCTACTTCAACTCCACACTTCATTGACCAGAATGCCTTTCTCAGCGCTCAGAGCAGTGTATAGCTGGTTGAGTTGATTTCTGTACCCTCCCTGTATGATTATTATGGCATTATCGATATAATAGATAGACCAACTGAAGCCAAAAGTTTACAGTTACACAATGGTGTCACTGGTCTTTGAACTCTGACCCCAGTTATCCAGAGGAATGAGGAAAAGTGATCACCAATCACACCAAATGGGCCCGGAAAAGCAAAATACATCACCAAGAGCTGTTTTTAAAGCAGCTTCGTATTGATTTTCAAGAGGACCGTGGTGCATATCTGATGTTTTGGCACTGAGGCAGAAAGAAAGCTCGGTAGCTGACCTCTGACCTCATGCAGCTGTCAGTGTGCTGACTTGACTATGACTTGCCTCAAACTGCATGTGATTATCATAAAGTGGGCATGTCTGTAAAGGGGAGACTCGTGGGTACCCATAGAACCCATTTTCATTCACTGATCTTGAGGTCAGAGGTCAAGGGACCCCTTTGAAAATGGCCATGACAGTTTTTCCTCGCCAAAATTTAGCGTAAGTTTGTAGCATTATTTAACCTCCTTTGCGACAAGCTAGTATAACTCCAGCTTTAAAACTGAGCCCGCTACAACCTCTGAAAGATCGATATCATAAGTTGCGTTAACGCGTTAGTTTAGCGTGCAATAAGAACGCCTTTCTTGATTGCGGCGTGTCTTTTTAACGCCACGTATCCTGTACTGCCTGCAACGTAAAGCATCCGCGTATAAATGCTACGGTAAGAGTTAGTGACGTAGTAAAAAAGCGAAAAGATCACTTATGGTGGGTGGGTCCAACAAACACAAGACTTACCAGGAGACCTGTGTTCGAGACCTGTGTATTATTTTGTAAGTTACGTTAGTGACATTTAACGTGTTTTCCGTAGTTGTTTTATGTTTTTTTCAGTACGTATTTTACCTAGTTCACGTACTTATCTTAAGCTCAGCCATGTTTTTCCTTAACCTAACTAAGAGGTTTCTTGCCCTAACCTAAGTTAGTGGTTTTGTTGCCTGAACCAACGTTACCGTAAGTTGCGTGGCGTACAAATGACATGCAAAAAAACAGCGTACAAATGGAGCAAAAAGGCTCAAATGCATACTCACTGAATGTCTATTCAGAATGAGTTGACTTCCCACTAGAATATACTCTAGTGTACTTCCCACTATACACACTATGATACTTCCTGCTCACTTTCTAGGCACACTGGTGGACACAGCAGTCAGGAGGCATCCGATGACAGCAACAGTACTCCGATTACTGAGGTTTTACTTCCGACCTCGCCTTCAATACAACACAACAAGTCACCTGATAGGGCCGGAGGATGGTGATGCGAGGTAGTAACAGTCGGGTAGTGAAAACAGAACGTCAGGTGTCTTTTAAGGTGAAGCCGTGGTAAATGCATGGAAATCAAATGTTAATCCTGTGTTAATAGCTGAAGGTAATCCCCTAATTTTGGATGTAGGAGTGCATCTTATACTAAGTAACAACCACTTTATGCTCAATTTTATGGGGCTTCTCTCTACCGTGAGAAAGATCAAAAATAACAAATCAGTTAATACCGAGAAAAGCCTTTCGAGTCTGCGCCGTGCACCGATTCGGAGCTCAGAGAAGGATTAAATCTTGATGTCTCCGCGATGGAAAAAGCAAGAGTGGAAGCTCTGAGATCATCCCGGGCCGTGTAGTTGGCTTGTTTGACTTGGGGCTTCGCCTGCGGTGTTCTTTAAACAGAGCAGACAGACGGGGATGCCATCTGCTCCCCTGACCGGTTCTCAGCCACCTCCTCCTCTTCTGAGTAGGAAAAAATGACTCTCTCGACTTTTTCACATTCATCACAGCTGGCTGCGGCATCATACCCCCGGTTTAAAGGGAGCAATAAAACATAGTAAAAAATGGAAGTGCCGTGTGTTGGAAAGTTAGATCCTCTGTTGAGAAATCGCAGGGTTGCGTAGGTCTTTGAACGGGCCGCAAAGTTGACACGTGTATAGAGAGAATAACCCATTCAATCTAACAAGAAAGCACACATATAGGCTTTTATGGGGTTTCCAGAGCAAGGTTTGGGCACCTTTGGGGGTCTCTGTATGGGCACCTGTTGGTCTCTAGCAAACAGAAACAAATAGAAGTAAATTCTTCTATTAAGGGCCCTCAGGCATGGATGGATTACTTAAAGGGCCTATTGGGCTCAAGCCCACGGGCCCAAAGCTTCAGGGTCCTCCCTGACCTTCACCTACAAAATGTCTCCCAAAGGGACACGTACCAACCAGGAAGAAACTCAAAAGGACCACAAAGAAAATGACTACACAGAGAAACAAAACGACTACAAAAAAGAACCACAAAACAACCAGAGAAAAATAAATACAAAAAGACCAAAACAATTACAAAGAGACTCAAAATGACCACAGAGACACTCAAAATGACCATTAAGAGAAACAAAGCAACTACAAAGATAAGCAAAATGACCACTAGGAGATACAGAACAACTACAAGGAGACACAAAACGACCACTAAGGGAAACAAAACAACGACAAAGAGAAGCAAAACGACCACTAAGAGAAGCAAAACAACAACAAAGAGAAGCAAAACAACCACTAAGAGAAACAAAACAACAACAAAGATGCAAAACGACCACTAAGAGAAGCAAAACAACAACAAAGATGCAAAACGACCACTAAGAGAAGCAAAACAACAAAGAAGAGAAGCAAAACGACCACTAAGAGAAGCAAAACAACAACAAAGATGCAAAATGACCACTAAGAGAAACAAAACAACGACAAAGATAAGCAAAACAACAACAAAGATGCAAAACGACCACTAAGAGAAGCAAAACAACAACAAAAATGCAAAACGACCACTAAGAGAAGCAAAACGACCACTAAGAGAAGCAAAACAACGACAAAGAGAAGCAAAACAACAACAAAGACGCAAAACGACCACTTAGAGAATCAAAACAACGACAAAGAGAAGCAAAACGACCACTAAGAGAAACAAAACAACCACTAAGAGAATCAAAACGACCACTGAGAGAAGCAAAACAACAACAAAGATGCAAAACGACCACTAAGAGAATCAAAACGACCACTGAGAGAAGCAAAACAACAACAAAGATGCAAAACGACCACTAAGAGAAGCAAAACAACGACAAAGATGCAAAAAGACCACTTAGAGAATCAAAACAACGACAAAAAGAAGCAAAACGACCACTTAGAGAAGCAAAACAACAACAAAGATGCAAAATTACCACTTAGAGATTCAAAATGACCATTAAGAGAAACAGAACAACAACAAAGAGATGCAAAATGACTGCAACGAGACACAAAACAACAACAAAAAGAGGCCAAACAGCTATACAGTCTGTGTGTCTTGCTCCACTGTGGTGGGCCTTTTGCATGTCTGCGCCCAGGGACCCACTGTTTTATAATCCACACATGCCCTGCTGTTCCTCTGCTTGTATTCCATCATCAAATGCCTGTGATCTGTTGTCAATGCAAGTCTGCCATCTAGTGTTCACTTCCTGGAAACACAGGATTATGAAAATAAAGGTGATGTCATGCTTTCAGAAAAAAAACTTACCATCAGTTTTTGTTGAAGGTATTTAAGGTGGAAATGTCTGCTGGACGCCATCTGCAGCAGGTTCCTGTGCATTACAGGAACATATTAGTCATTTATAATGACATTTCTGACTGACTGAATTAAAAAGGAGCTAAGAGGCTCTAGTGTTGGCCTTCTGTTCCTTTGAGCCATGTAAGGAGGATCTGATTGACACCTGCAACACCAGCTGAATGCAGTTGCTGTAATTGAGTAGCTGCTGTGATAGAAAAGAAGCACTTTGGATCTGGGGAGGTTTAAAAGGCCCACACACGCACTTCAAGACCCCTTCTCAGGACTGTGTGGGCGTCTCTCTCACTCTCCTTTAGGCCATTTTCACAGAAGACATTTTTGACTTGTCATACTAGGAGAAGCACAAGTGTTAGTATTAGTACAAGTAACGCTCTGTTCCATTCAAATGTCACAGTAAGCCATGGCAGTGTGACAGTGAGCCAGAATGCGCAATACAGGACTCTGAAACTTTGCTTTTCTACTGCGACATGTCAAAATAAGTCTTAAAGGTACAGTGTGTAGGATTTGGCAGCATCTAGTGGTGTGGTTGCAGATTGCAAACGACAGCCGAGTGCAAAACCACTGTAACGCCATTTTCCTCACTCAGAGGCCATCTTTACCATAATAACTCTACTTTAGGAGCAACGGAAGTCAGACGGCGGTTGACGGTACCACGGTTTTGCTGCTCGCGTTACCGCAGTTTCACAAGCGTGCCGGGAACTACATCGGCCCTCAGGTAACGTCAAAACGTGAAAGCCTCTCCAAAGAATACCCGTTCTCACTCCCAACTCGTCAAACTTGTGTTGAATGGGTCAAACAAACACAAGACTTTCAACCAGGAGACTGGAGTTCTAGTCCTGTGTGAAACTAAAAGTAACGTTGACGTATTTTGTCACGTACGTCGTTAGTCACGTGAGTCGTTATCGTCAATCCTGGTAGTCACGTGACTAAACTTAAACATGTGACTCGTCCGTATCGTCTGTGCCGTGAGTCGCTAGTCAGAGATGTTATATTCCGTTTCTGCTAATAGATCCCCCAAAATACTACACACTGTTCCTTTAAAACTTCAAAATAAACACCAAGCTAATAAATGTTACATTTAATCCCACAAACATCTATTTGTACAGCTTTCTTTGGTTTTTACATCCACTTTTTTGAGTCAAAATGTTCCCCGAGTGATGCCAACAGGAGGACAATGAATCCTTCATGTGTTAATTGCAGCAGAATGCAATAACGCGAGTGGAAATATGCATGGCACAAAGTCCCGGCGAGGGATACAGGTGGGAAAAGAAACTTGCCAAGTGAGTAATCTGCTTTATGTACTTGGAAGAGTAAACGGATTTTTACAGATCTTCATTTCAAATGAAGTGACATTTATGACTCCCGAGAAGAAAAGAGCTGGCAGCTATTTGCATCTCTCCTTGCCATCATTCTTGTGAGGACTGAATTGCATGTTAGTCATCACAGAAACCTCTATTTTTATGTTAACTACTACAAGTCCCTTATTTATAATCTGAAGAATGTTATGTCAGCTGTAAACAAATGGTCAAAATGGGCAGACAGATTATATAGAAATGATGTAATTCAGATCATGTATTTGTTCCCCTGATGTAAAGAAACTCCCTCAACCCATCTTTTTCTCTCTCTCTAACACACAAACACACCCCACACACACCCATGTCTGTGGGTCACGGAGCAGCTAGACAGCTGAGCCATTTATCTAGGTCCCTGGGGAAACAATTACACCCCACCAGGCAGCAGAGCTGGACAGCGGCTGGGAATTAATGACGGGCGTATGACTCAAGCTGAAGCAAAAACTTACACTTGAAGGATGGTGTCACTGTCCAAGACCCCCGCTGGCTGTTGACACCATGGTAAATTACATTAATTGCTCCCAGAATCACTTAATTTTAGCAAAATAATAAGCATCCCAGTAGTAGTAAATCCATCCATCCATTATCTGTAACCGCTTATGCTATTCAGGACTGTGGGAGGAAACCTGAGCACCCGGAGTAAACCCACGCTAACACGGAGAGAACATGCAAACACCACGGCAAAATTGTATATTACGATGATGAGGCCAAAATCTTCAATCGCGGTATAGATCATTTCATATCACTATATTGCATGTTTTCTGGTAATTCAATAAATAAATAGTCTATATGAAAAAAACGCATGGTAAAGCTGATTTTTGTGTGTGAATTAAATACGGGATAAAATGGCTTGAAGTACTGAATTATAGAGAAAAAAGAAATAAATATAGTCCTAACCTATATTGCCATATAAACGGTATAGAAAATATATATATGATAGACATTTTTATATTGTTTTGATTGCATTAATTAAAAAAAGGTAGATGCATCAATTTTTTGATTTTATTGCATAAGTATACATCTACACATACATTTCTGTATGTTTTACACTACACAGCTACAGTAGAGGTACTTTGCAGATTCAAAGCCGTTTCTCAAGAGTGCGTTGCTAAACTGCAGTACGGTAACGTTATGCACATTACATTTTTTCTGATAATGCCTAAATGACGTCACGACAAACTCACCGACGTTGTAATATTGTTATAGGTCATGCAGCAGATGTCAGTAGGGTCACTATAATCTCATTTAGAAGCTACAAATGACACACTGCAGGTCCCTTTAAGGGACTGGATAATTGCAGTGATTTCTTTGTCTGGTACTATTTAGGTCTTTTATCCTGCAGCGGGCAACAATAGTATGTATTGTTCATATTATTTATTACAGGATACTGTGTGTGGAGTCTTAATAGCCTTCCACAGTCACATGTACAGATGGTTGCAGTGTCCTCTAGTGACCTTAACAGCACACACTTTGACAGGATGTATATAGGAGCCATTAGGGTGTTATTTATACATTTTCCATCTCATAATAATGAAGACATTGGATGTATCCTATAATAAATGTAATGGCCAAACATAATCCCGTGCCGGATAGAGAGTTATTTTAATGTTTAATTTTTCGTACCCATTGTTCAGATTTCCAACACACCGTGTTCTTTCACTCGCTGTGAAAAAGCAGACCTCTTCCAGCTTTCCCCCTCATGCTTCAGCGTTAGGAGCTGCCACATCCCAGCCCCCACCTCCCCACAACCCCTCTAGCTGCCTCCTCCTCTT
>CAKALG010039703.1:0-14660 GCA_916700815.1 Helicolenus hilgendorfi
GTCTGTGCCTCGCACCACTCGCCGTTGTGGTTGTAACACAGCACACGCAGCTTCTCTCCTAATCAACATGTGAGATTAACATTTTTTTAATTATCCAGGAAGTACCTTGTTGGCTGCATACTGTAATGGTTACAGCTCATTCCTGTGATCTCGAAAAGAGTACTTCCAAGGGGTGGGTTTGTTATGAATCCTCCATATTCTTTGCATTAAGAACCAGCTGCAATCTGGACAATGCACTAGGACTGAACTCAGCATGTTTTTAAGTCAGACATGCAGGAATTCACTGTATCTAATATCAAGTTTCCTCAGATCAGCAACCGGGGCTTTTCTTTTCCACCAGTCATTTGGTGACCTAGACTAAAGAAATGCACTTCTATACTTTAGTTTGGCTTGGCTAGAACATAACACAATTAAATCCTACAAATGGCCTAATTCTGTTGCCCAAACTTCAAATTAGTTATTCATCTGGCAAATATAGACCAAAACAAAATGAACTTTCTTTTTGTGCTACTGCTCATATTAGAATGAACTGGAAAGTACTGTTGTACAGGACATTTTCCTGTTTATTCCGGTGCATATGTTCTCTCCTTCCTTCCTCTGTTTGTCGGTGTGATCCAACAGCGGTATTGTTTTACAGTCGGCTCAGAAGAAGAAGAAGAAAAACATGTGTGGGACCATCGTCAGGAAGTGAGAGTCAGACGGGGATGAAGACAGAGAGGGAAGGACACAGGAAGTAAATAATCAGCTTATCAGTATTTCTGACTTTGATAAGCGAATTCCCAGTAAGATTCATAACTTTATTGAGACTTAAATTTTCTCTCATCACTTTGCATATCATGGCCAACATCCACCTATAGTGACAAATGTCAAATACATTGGGATTACTGTCAGATTGATTCAACCATACCAGTAACCCACATATCAAAATGGTCTGAATCATTCATAGTTGAACATAAACTACTCTATATAAACTAATCGATTCAAATATTTAATTGCGATTAATCGCATGATTTTCCATAGTTAGTTAGTTGTACCTTAAAGGGAGATTTGTCATGTATTTAATGCTCTTATCAACGTGGGAGTGGACAAATATGCTGCTTTATGCAAATATAGCTATATATTTATTAAAGAAAATCAATTAACAACACAAAACAATGACAAATATTGTCCAGGAACCCTCACATAAAATGATTTGAGCATAAAAAATATGCTCAAATCATAACCTGGCAACCTGCAGCCCAACAGGCAATAACAGGGAGACTCGTGGGTACCCATAGAACCCATAACCCATTTAAATTCATATATCTTGAGGTGAGAGGTCAAGGGACCCCTTTGAAAATGTCCATGACAGTTTTTCCTCCCCAAACTTTTGAAGTTTGGAGCGCTATTTAGCCTCCTTTGTGACAAGCTAGTATGACATGGTTGGTACCAATGGATTCCCTAGGTTTACTAGTTTCATATGATGCCAGTATCTTCACTCTAGCTTTAAAACTGATTCCACTACATCCTAAAACTCGCAAGTTCCATTAACACGTTAAAGAATTTGGTGACTTTAAAATAAATGTGCGTTATTATAACGTTAACTTTGACAGCCCTAATATAAACATGTGAGAATGAATGGCCTTATTTGTCTTTTGTCTGTCTCTCCTTTACATACCTTTGGTAATGCTTAGTGTGTTGTCACCACTGGCAACAAAATCATAGAGTGCGACAAACAGGTTGGGGTCATTCTCGCTGGGTCCGGCCAACAAGTTCTCTTTGGAGTTCCAGCGGGCCGCTTCGGTCAGACCCTGACTCTCAAAGTCTGGTCTCTGGAGAGCTTCTGAAAAAACAAAACGAGAACACATGCAGTTAACTAAAATATGAAGGAAAACATCAAACAACGCATTGCTGGGGGCAGACTGAGGGAGATCTGTGAGTGTGTGTGTGTGTTTGGTATGCATGCAGCGACATTTCCCATACAGCTTCACACATGCAGGATGATTCAGCAACAGTTGCCTTTCCATTTGTCATTTAAATTCTTCTTCAATTTGCTCCAACATGCAGGTCATCAGCTGTGATCCCAACATGGGATTAGAGTAATAACCCTGATCATGTGACCCACTGTGTCCCCGCTGCCTTTATAACTTTTCATTTCCTGGATTATCCCCGCTTAGCTTTCATTTTCTTGAATACCTAGAGGACTACCACACATCAGACCGTGAGAATGTGTCTCGGCATGAATCTTCACTGTAACACTGTAAAATGGATGTGCTCGAACTCACAGGTGAGGTAATGAGCCCGGCTTCAAAGTGCTTTAACTTACAGTTATGTTAATTACAGACACGGCTTGAATTATAGTAATTTTAGAGCAGTAAAGATGATGGATAAATTACAAAATGTGGAAAATGGAAAGAATGAGAAGGAAAGAAGGAAATGGTGCTTAAGAGGAAGAAGTTTGTCCTAAACGTGAGCTTTATTGTGTGGCTTGCTCAGCTGTTGTCACACATGTTTTAGAGACATCTTATATTTCATCCCCCCAGCTCACACACACCCACATCCTTCCAACAGAGACAACAGGCTACAGCTGCACTACAAGTGGTTTTCACCTTCCAGTGAGAATTTCACACCGAGGAAGATGTGAGGAGGAGGAATTATTTTAAATCAGTTTGTAGGAAAATAGCACCTTGTACACACAGTACCATTAGGAAACCAACTAAACCCTCAAAAAGTGACGCAACTGAACTTAAGCTTCCAATTCTCCACGATCACAGTACGACTGGAAAAAATAGTGGCTAGCTACTGTCATGTGACAAACTAAAAAGTATCACTGGCCAAGCACAGCAATGCATTACACATTAGCTTTTGGGCCTCTACTTTGTTTTCATTGCTTTGCGTTTTCAGAGTCTGGGGATTTGGTAACACCGCGAAACAAATACTGACTTGTAATTATGTTTCTTTAGTCATTTAGAAATGATGCCCTTCTACCCACAACACTAAAGAAAGCTAAACACAATCCAAAAGCTGTCATTTTCCATCATGCAAAAATGACAAATGAAATGAAAACATATTTGCAGTTGGTATTATGACATCATTTTACACACATCCTGATATAAATATCAAAATGTAATACTTTCTTAAACTCAAACACATAGATGTGACCTAGGAAGTTAACTATTCCCCAACACTGACAAATCTTAATAGAACAATGGTTAAAATTGTAAAAGTTTAGCTCCAGAGGACATAGTTATCATAATATTATACTATGAGAGTATATAACTGCAAGTCTATGGCTTTAACAACACTGACTGGTAGGGCTGCACAATTTTGAAGAATATCTAATATCTAATTTTGACTGATATTGCAATATAATTTGCGATATTAGAGGGAATGATCATTTTTACATCATTATTCTCATTTTCATCGAAAAACATAATTAAAGATTATGATGTGAATTTTTGTGGGGATCTGTACCGAACAAAGGTGTTTTCTTAAGTCTGTAGAATATGATGTGTAGGCCAGGATATCTCTGCAGCACCACAATATTTAATTAAAATGGTATTTTCACACAAATTTCACCTTAAACAAATACTGTGATTTCCTCCTCATCCCGCAATTTGAAAATTGCAGTAGGCCATACTGCGATTTGGATCAAAATTTAAATTAATTGTGCAGCCCTACTGACTGGCTGTGATCATAGTAGGTGTTGTTTTGTAGCTCATTATGTTGTGTTGCCCAAACTACATTATGTATGTGCATTACTCAAATTTCTAGACTCCAGTGAGAGATGATTTCATTCACATCATCAACTGAGAATTTGTTCCACTGCACATCCATGCAGTAGCTCAGTATGCAGGCGTACAAACATAAAACCAGCTGTCAGAGACAGTTTTAAATTAGTGCATCATATCATACCACTAGTACCACAGGCAGGAAAATTGTGGCAAGCTTAAAGCATTTCAAACTCGCATACAAAAATGCACCCAAACAAGATGGAACAGTTATCCATTGCATCATCTCTGTCAATAGAAAACAATATATCTTTAAGATTTGATATTTTTATACCTTCTACCCTTTAGGCTCCTAGAACCTATTGGATTCACCAAGAAGACACAAGTCAAAGCAGATTTTCTGCAAATGTGATACTTTGGAGATACAAGCTCTTCAATATGGTGGAAAGCACTGGAACCAAACCAAGTCCCCCAGTTGCATAATGTAGCATATTATGACTTGCTTACCACATTTATTGCATAAGTGGGTGTATGTTGGGAAAAATTCCACATATCTACCGCGTGTTTCTGCAAAAAATTATAAGGAGTGAGATCACCTGATGTATATTTTACAGACATTACCGTATGCCTGTAGAAGGAGCGCTAAGGTCTGTCTGATCTAAAGGAGACTAACGTGTAATAACAGCCACAATCCTCTAGAACCTGTGTACTGTACCACAACTGTGATTTATCATAATTTAAGGATTATTACTTTGACTTGGAGAAAATGACTATGTGCATGAAATGATCAAGGCACAGCTGGATTTGGTGGAAACAGCAGAGAGCTGATTGAGCAGCAAAGAGTATACTTCATGAGGTTGCATGCATCCTCTCTGCATACTTTAGACTGTTTATTTGCTGCTTTACGTTTATTTGTATAGATATTAATGACAAAGTAATTCAGGTAAAAAAATGACCACCAGCCACAGTGCGGTGCAAGATATGAATAAATAGTCTCAAGTTTAACTTAATAAAATGCAGTGGCAGAAACAGAAAAGGTTTAAACCCTGATTTAAAACAACAAGATTTGGAGCAGATCTCTTGTTTTGAGGGAGTTTGTTGCAGATATGTGGTGCATAAAGACTGAATGTTGCTAGTCAAGGTTTAGTTTTGACTCTGGGGACAGTAAGAAGACCTGTCCCACACGATCTGAGAGGTCTGGACGATTCATAACGGAGCAGCAGATCAGGAATGTATTTTGGCCCTCAACCATTCAGTGCTTTATAAACCAACAGTGGTATTTTAAAATCAAGTCTTTGACAGGAAGCCAGTCTAAAGATGTGAGTGATGTGAGCCGCCCTCCTTGTCTTGATGCTTCGGGATGATTAAGTCCAAAGATGGTGGTGTGTAGAAGGTAACCCCCAAATTGTGATAACTTGCAAGAAAGAAATCTTGCGAGACTCGCTGCCCAACGATTCAGCCTAACCTTAACCATCTAGCGAGTAGTTATCCAGAAGACAACACAGTTCTTTAGTGCCATTGTCCTGGAGGTTGTCAATATGAATGTTAAAATCACCAAATATAACTTCACAATCAAAGTCAATGCATGACAAACAACAGTTCAATGAAGTAATGAAAAACAATGCTCTGTATGTAGGTGGCCTGTGAATGTTTAAGAATGCAGCTCGACATGATGAATTCAACTGAAGAGCGATTTATTCAAAAGAAGCAAAGTTCCCATTAGACGTCTGATTGCACTGGATGGAATTATTAAACAGAATGGCAACTCCACCTCCTTTCTAATACACTTCCTCCCAACTTAAAAAACTGAAGATGGGAGGGGTTGACTCATTGAGAACGGCTACACAGTTATCTACATAATTCAAAATCATTTTCCTGCCAAAGCAGCCTTCTTTGCCATTAAAGGTCTTTTTGTGACAGTGCTGAAGACAGACCGTGGGTGACAAGGAATTGCTATAAAATGTGATGAATTTAGTTGCGTACATGAAGTCCAGACGAAGAGTCTGCTTCCGGGAGTTGACGACAACCATAACAGTGATTGTGTCCAACCCAGCTGAGGGAGCTTTGGAGTCACTGTTGGAGAAGATATGATTCAAAGCAAGAAGTAAACAAAGAACCTGCAGCATGCAATGCTAACTAGTATTAACCCCAAGGAAGTAAACAGAACATATGTGGCCCACAGCCAGTCACATGCCATTGTTGACAAGTTGCAGGCACCAGTGTGTTTGGAGGCCGATGAAAGACTTTCACACAGCCTCCTCTGCCAAGTTAGGCCCGCCAGCCTGAGCACACTGAGACAATCAAAGCCAAATGTGGTGCTACTTTTAGGTCACAAACCTGCCACTTTGCCTGCGAGAACACACCAGATTCGATTTCATCTAGAGCATACTGCCCAGCTCAAACTCATATTTAGGTGGGTTACAATCCTAAAAGGAGACGGACCTGTTGCATGTTGGAGCAACAATCAGGGGTGCTTATAAAAGATGCAGATAAAAATGTGCCTCATGATAAAATAAAGACAAAACTTTAGGTCTATAATCTCTCAGTGTATGTGCCCTTTCAAAGTAGTGCTATGATGGTGGATGTTACAGGGACTGTGATCAATGCAAATGCAGATCCCACTGTTTGGGTTGCATAAAAAAAAGTCAGATTTTATGCATACGGTGGTGTGTTCTTCATACTATGACGATTTTCCTAAAATTAGATTTTTTAAAAATCGCAATATATTGCCTTACTTACAGTATCGCAATATATTGAATCGTAAACCCTATATCACGATACGTATCATATCGCCAGATTTTTGCAAACACACAGCCCTAATCCCTTGGTTACACATACTGTAGACAGAAAAATATATGGTGGCCATGTTTTGTCAAATCTGGGCTTAAGCGGAGGCCAGAGATCAAGCAAGATAGAAAAAGAGCTCCACGAGGCCAGACCTGAGAGCCAGCAAGACATACCATATGTCCAGAGTTTGGCCTGGTCATAAAGTGTGTGGGCAGCGCATTTGAGCAGCCCATGCCACACATGTCCACTTCACAGGCCACAAATACCACAGCTCTTTGTGAGAGGGCGACAGCACACTGACACATGGGCCGTAACAACACAAGCTCAAAAGAGAGAGGAAAATAGAAGGTATGAAAAAGGAAACTCAGGACGTGGGTGAGAAAGAAACAGAAAGAAGGCAACATTATCAGTTCTCCAGAGTCATGCAGTGGGAGGAATTGCAGCACGTCCTGGCTACATCACTGAGTTGACACTCAAAAATGATTAAATGTGTGTGGAACTTGTAAAGAATTCATAGCTATGAGCAATGGAAAGCGTCCGAACTCACACACTGACGCAAGACAGAAATTGCTTAAAAAAACAGACTTAAAAAAACAAAAAAACATCATGTCTGGTTCCACTTGGTCCTGAGAGCCCTGCTAGTTTTGATTCCAGTCATCTTAAATGACTGGAATCAAAGAAACCAGCAGTAATCTGGTTCCAAAACCATGAGTCTATATGTGGTCTTCTCCAATGAAGTCGACCCTAGTCCTCCTAACCCATATATTTCCGAGGGATGAGACAGGAAAAATCTCCATCTTACATATTTCTCTTGCATCACCTGAGTGGGATGCGGTGGAGAACAAGGGGATTCAGATAATACATTTGATGTGGTTCCATCCACTGTGGGCGATATGACGTTAATGAAAGGATGTTCAGACCACAGTGGTGCAGGAATGAGTCCTAAAACCTGGAAATGAGTTAGCATTTCTGCGCTAATTAATAAAACATTTCCGAGAACCACCTTTCCAAATAAATGACAAACTGGGCTAGAAATATGTGTTATGCCACTGTCAGCTGTAATGACCCACATAAATATTCAGCTTACCCTCACCCATCACTGCCTGCCATTATGAATCCAGTGTATTCAGGGTCATATTTCCTCACCACACGCTTTGGAGCTTTTACTGGTGCAGGGTTGTCTCCAATATCACTTTTTCGTTTCAAAACCACTCCATTTTGTGTCACTGCATCCAAAACATATATGTCTGTAAAGGGGAGACTGGTGGGTACCAATAGAACCCATTTTCATTCAGATATCTTGAGGTCGGAGGTCAAGGGACCCCTTTGAAAATGGCTATGCCTATTTCTCTCGCCAAAATTGTGCATAAATTTGGAGCATTATTTATGCTACAACTTCTGAAAGACAGAATAGCGTCCATTGGATTTTGAAGAGGTAAATCTAACCCTTTGGAAGTAACTCCCACTAGATGGCAATCTGAGGCCCACCAGTGAAGAAGAATAGAATAGCTGGTGTAGTTCGTTTAAAGCCTGACGTTAGCTTTTTACTTCTGGCAATTGCATTTACGCTTCAAAAATCATAAAAGTGGTGTTCATGTGAAACTCCACTTTTTATCTTGCTGAACAAAAATGTGCAAGTATCATATACAATTTTTGTTTTGTCATAGTTTATTTTCTGCAAAAACCCATATCCAAAGGAAAAGTCACATTAGCTTTTTGTCGAGGGAACCAGTGCGATGCTAACTTCCGGGTTGGCCTACAGAAATACGTCATCTGTGGAGCACTCTAGTGTTGTAAGTATCAATACATATCGGTACTGAATATTTGAGACGGTTTCAATACTCATTTTCTGCAGTATCGATACACTGGTACATGGGTACCAGCTGCCCTTTCGGCTCTCTATTCTCTGAGAGTTGACGCACACACCGCTATTTGTCTTTTATTAAAAATCAAACATTTTTTGCCCTCAATATTGTGTCAATTTTTTCCCATGGTATCGAAATTCCAGTATTGTGACAACACAACACCACTCTATGGAGGAGAACACCATTTTCATTATTTAGAATAACTACAAGATGTCATACAATATTTAAATTGCATTTTCCTGCTATTATGCTCATCTTCACTCTAATGATGTCAAATTGATTACTACTTGGAGAAAAATACAAACGAGGCCTCCAGCTCTAATCAAGTACTTCAGGTTAGGACGTTTAATTTGGGCTGGAACATCTCAGCATGAGATCTGCTGCGCCTTGTACCATATGGTCTGGAAATTAGAGGCTCTTTATCATCCACTTCAGTGGGGAGCGTACCAGGACTATTAACTCTATTAAATCATTGGTTGCGCAATCTTTGGCCCACATGAGACTTCACTGAGTCTTCCATTGCCAATCAATTACTATGTTGATCATGTACAGACTCGATGTGTCCTGGATTTCTTCGAACTCCCCTTGTGTCCCCTTCATACATCATGGGCAAATCAATTACCCACTTTAACTGTGACCAGAACTGTGTAATTAGAAGTAATGGAAAAGACGTAATCACTAGTCTGCATACTACAAAGAGAGTGTGTGAAATATATAGATATATGTTATCTTCTAAATCAATTATAGAAGCGGTGAACAAGATCCAAGTACTGGAACATAGCAGAGGGCTGAAAAGAGAGAGCGCAGACTGAGATTAGATCCCCTCTCCTCATAAACAAGAGTTAAGTGGGACACGACCAGGAGTCAGATTTCCTTGTATTCTCTTCTCCGTCTCTTTTTCCACTTCTTTCCTTTTCAGCTAGCCAGTGTGTCTGGCTTCCCTCACCCTCCCCTGTGCTTACTCTGCTTTCCCCTCCCCATTCTTCTGTTTCCACAGTGCAGAAATCATTGTTGAGCCTTTACACGGTCTTCTTTCATCCTTCTCCCTGCTTTTTTGTGTGTGTGTGAAATCTCTACTTTTATTTTTGTTTCTACTTCTACAAAATAAACTTTAAAATCACAACCCGAAGTAAAAGACAACACTAACGCCATCACAAAGTATTCTTACCTTCCAAGTAACAGCTGGAGGAGGACGAGAGGCCTTTCTTAGATTTACACCCCACCAATTTCAGGCATATCTCCAACATTTTCATTTGCTTTCTTTCCCTTCCCGCTTGAAAATGTTGTTGCTTGTTCAAATCAGACGTCCCTCGAACGTTTCCCCCTCTACATGTGTCCAACAGGAGAAATGTTCAAACACAAGACAAAAACTGACAAACAGAGAAACAGCACCAAGCCGCAATAGGTGTTGAAATATATTGGCTTTCTTTTCCTCAGTCCTTTCAGCTGCTGAAAAATCCTCTTTTTCTCCTCACTCCTTTCCGAAACAGAAAAAGCAGAGTCCGCTGTCCGGCAAAGTCAACTTTCTCTTCTGAGCGTCTCCATGTTTTTTTTCTCCCTCTTTTGCTTTTGGGTTTTGGTTAGCTCCACTTCTGTAAAGATACAACAACTATCCAAAAGCGCGGGTTTGGTCCAAAAGCTTGCTCGACCTGCAGATGTGTCAGTTGAGTGGGCAGTAGGGCAGTCTGAGCGGTGCCATTCCTCTCTGCTGTCCCCTGTGTGAGTGTGTATCTGAGGCACAGGGACTACTCGTGCTACAGCTGCCAACAAAGGGCCTCTTTCAGGCTCAGCCTGCTGCACTCAATGACATCAGCTGAGCCCTCCCACCTCCAGCAGCAAACACACAATGAGAGGGAGAGACCGCTACCACACACACACACACACACACACACACACAATAAGAATACAAACAACAGCACCCAAAATTCATGCCAACAAAACGAGACAAAAGCTGCGGAGGTCTTTGATTTAAGTTCAGATTCAGTGAAGACCATAAATAGTTCTTCTTCCCCTCAGTGGAAGTCATGAGACGATTACAAGAAGCTCCTCCTCCAACTTTTTAACCCCCCTTCCCCCCTCTCACTGTCTTGCTGCTGCTCTCTCTCTCCTTTTTGACCATGCGTTTTCCCTCTCTCTATTTTGAAATGTTTACAGGTTGAGGAATCAGTTCTGGAAACAGGACCAGGCTGTTAAAGACAACGCTAAAGCTCTTAATCAAGAGTAGCACACGGGGAGGAAAGTATAACCTTCAGCTCATTTGCTGTAGGCTAATTCTAACGGGAATGAAGTGAGCAACACATTTGAATTCATCAAAAATTACAACATTTATCTTCTGATCTTTGGAGAAACATGTCAGACCATGTGATTTTAGAAGGCAGCAGTGGTTTGGCCATATCTGGAAGGAAGAAATAATCCTTGGCAGAAGCCGAGCTGTCTTGCAACACAACTTTTTTTGAAATCTCTTCCCGTTTCTTCTCAGCTGTCTCACAGTGTAATGATACACATCTCACCCAGAGGTTTAGTCATACTTCTGAACTAAATCGACTGGAAGAAAATCTATTGAAAAGGCAGAAAAGATAAGCTGTGCTTGGAAATGCATCTGGGAATGTTGATGGCATCTGTCAAAAAAGGTAATGTTTGAGCTCTTCTCCCAATTGTTGACTGTTACTCCATCGAAGTCAACTAGAACTGCAACGATTAATCGATTAGTTGTCAAAAGTTAAATTAATCGGCAACTAAATTATTTTGATTAATCGGTTTAAGGGAAAAAAGCTCAAATTATGTTCAAATTCTATTAAATGTTTTTTCTCCCATTTTTTATTACAGGATAACAAACGGGAGAATTATGTATTTATCTGACTTAACTATAGTAGGCCATCTACAGAGGGTGAAGACATTAATCATTAACACCCATACAACCGAATGCAATTCAAAACAATAGCCATGCAACAAATACTGCATTTGTGAAACTCATGTTGTTATTGTCAGAGAGATTATGGAACTCTTTAATAGTTTCTGAGGTGTACTCTCTATTTTATTGCAGGATAACATTATGCGTTTTATATGGGCTTGTGTTATATGGGCTAAAAGGATTGTAGGCCGTCATTAAGCTGAAGATTGAAACCATAAAAAAACACAAGAGCAGCTATGATCTACCGGCTCTGTCTGACAAATATGTTTCCGTTTAAATGACAAACATCACTTCTGAGATAAGAAGCCCAGTCTGGTGGATGATTACATACTGGTGGGAAGCCGACTTGATGACACAATAGCACATAGCATGAGTGCCTGGTCACTGGAATTTACAATGAGGGAGCGAAATACCCCATACAGAAAAAATATACATGGTACAATGGCTTTAACAGCTTTTGTTTCCATCTTAAAAACATCAAGTGAAAGCGGTAACATCTGAGTTTTTATCTATGTCTGTAAGTTGACTGACAGAAACTTTATGTCAAGCAGAAGGTTTGCAAATATTGGAAGATAGGTTGACTGGTCCACTTGGCAAGTAATACAAGGAGAGGAGAAGAGAACCATAAACAGATGTTTCTGAAGACAAAACTGATTCATGTGCATATAATACAAGGAGAAATATGAGGAGAATAGAGTCGAAAGAGGGGAAGTGGACTAAAAAAATCCAAAGATAAGGTCATGCCTGTCTGAGTAGTGGGCTATTCCCGCATGATGTAGGCTATTATTGACTACGTTTATGAGCAAGTTTGCTAATGGCTGGGCATGTATCATCAAGGGGTTCATTTGATGTGTATTATTATGCTTGCTTTATAGGAGACTTCTGACAGTCTAACCAGTCCTTCAATTGTGGGAAGGCTTATGCTGCGTTCCATTTGAACTGGGAAGTCGTAATTTCCGAGTTCCCAGTCGGAAATTTCAACTGGAACACCCCCTGAAGCTGGATTTCCGACCTCAAAATCCAAGATGGCAGTTCCGTGCATCAACAGTAAAAAAGCTGTAGTAATATACTGTTTAGTAGCACTCTTATTTGTGTCTCATTAAATCAATCGTACACATAATACTGTCCAATTTCTATCTGTAGACATGTTGCTACGGTGTTTGTATGCGCAAAATACCGTCGTAATGCGCTGTTATCAACTAGTATTGCAAACAATGGCTAACCTGGCTGGAGCAAACCCCTTTCATTTTTCTGACTTGTTTTATTGGAACGCGGTCAACACAGGTGTGATGTCATTCCAAGCTCCTACTTCCGAGGTAAATGAAAAGCAGCAATAGTTCAGAAAAGGTGTTCTGAAGTTGTCAACTCATTTCCTGATCAATAGTTAGCGGTCAACATTAAGATTTTGATTTTGAACTGGGAGGAATCCAAACAACTCAAAACCACAGGTGACATTACAGACTTGACATGGACTGGCCTAACACTACATATCCACATCTACTAGTCTTGATACTTAAAGTTATTGTATGCTTGTGTTTGGTGATGCTCTCATTAGCATCTATGGGTATTCCTAAACATGGCTCAGTCTCAGTCTCTTTGCAAGTAATGACCTCTGTACATCCAGTCACATGGCACCAGGCCCGACATCATCGCTGCAGTGCTGGTATGGCAAACATTTGTGTTCCTCTCGTGCTCCACCCCAAACACCAATTAAGAAGAAATGCAGGCTTCCTCATATTCTGAGAAAGGCCCATTAACTTACCGCAGTCACAAAGTGTTGGGGAGATGAGAGGATGAAGAGAAAGAGGAGAGAAGGGCTATAAAAATGGAGGAGGGAAGAGGAAAAAAGGTTGCAGATGGAGAAACATGAAGCACATTGTTTGGAAGTGAGCTCATAGGAGAATCGCTCGCTCGCGTTTTATAATCCGGGGCCGTGTATGTTAACAGTTAGCTGACGTACATCCACCCGTGGGATGGATTTTGGCTCTTTTCCTCTCATGTACCCCCCCTCCTGCTTTCCTGATCCTGCTCTTTAAATCTTTAGGTTGTATTCACAAACTCTGAGGCAGCAACTGTTACGATTCACACACTATACTGGTGTTATAGCATTTACATAATGGTGACATGAATCCATATTTTACATTAGAGCTACAACAATTAATTGATTAGTTGTCAACTATTAAATTAATCGCCAACTATTTTGATAATTGATTAATCGGTTTGAGTATTTTTTCAAGATAAAAAAAAATCTCTGATTCCAGCTTCTTAAATGTGAATATTTTCTGGTTTCTCTACTCCTCTATGACAGTAAACTAAATATCTTTGAGTTGTGGATAAGACAAGACATTTTTCACCATTTTCTGACATTTTATAGACCAAACAACTAATCCATTAATCGAGAAAAATAATCAACTGATTGACAATGATAATCATATCGTCATATTTCAAATCCTAACTATCAATTATGAACCGCCGCAATAACTTATCGACTTATATAACTTCAGATATTAACATTAAATGTTACAATACTACAGTAATATTTGAGGACCGCTTGATTTCTGTCTAATGTTAGAAATGTGACACCTGGCGTAAATCCTGTCCATCCAAGCAACAAGAGTTATTACACTTTTACTAAACCGAGCAAGCTTTATAATTACAGAGGAGGAAGAGCGAGGGAGACGGGGAGAAAGACGAAGCCGCGTAGGTTCCTAATAGCATTTATGCACACGATTCACTTGATTGTCTAACCCTGCAGTCACAGCCAAGTGTACTTACGTTTTGCAATACTGTATCGATTCTCCAAAATGCTGTATCGATTCTTAGTTAACCTCTTTAAAATCCACCGGCCCGCTGGCCCGCTGGTGGACTATTCTGTCTTTCAAAGGTTATAGCAGGCTCAGTTTTAAAGCTATAGGTCAAGATACTGGCATCATATGAAACTAAAAACCCTAAGGAATCCATTGGTACCAACCAAGTCATACTTGCATGTTGCTAAGGAGGCTAAATAATGCTCTAAAGGTTACACTAAATTTTTGCAAAGAAAAACTGGCATGGCTATTTTAAAAGGGGTCCCTTGACCTCAAGATATGTTAATGAAAATGGGTTCTATGGGTACCCACGAGTCTGCCCTTTACAGGCATGTCCACTTTATGATAAATCACACGCAGTTTTTTTGCATGCAGTACAAATGTGCTCTTTTCACCTATTCTAAAATGGTGTATTTGAATATTTCTGCATACTGGGGTCCCTAAATAGTCTTAGAATTGCATAAATTGGATATGACTGTAAAGCTGAGACTCGTGTGAATCCAATAAGTCCAACAGTATTCATGCGTAATGATGTTAGTCCCCAGAGTTCCACATAGTGAATTTTTGGCTGGACAGCAGA
>CAKALG010039709.1:6523-18730 GCA_916700815.1 Helicolenus hilgendorfi
TTTAATGTTCAAAATGCTTTTTTGAAAAGCCCTGTGTGCTCTAATTGGCCCACTGTTCCGGACCAAACTCTTCAGACTCGCTTTGTTTAGCCGCTCACAGGTATTATGCAATTGTGTTACTTGGTGACACTATACCAATATCAGATCCAGTATCGGTGCATCTAGAGATGCACCGATACTGGATCGTATATTGGACCGATACCGACTCAAATAGCTGGATCAAATATCGGCGACAATGGGGACGATCTATTCAATTGAGTTTTATGTTTGTATGCTATATACATTATGTACTGTAATTTTAATTCCTGTTTAAGTACTGACCAATTTGTTGCAGCATTAAAAAAGTTGACTAAGTTAATTTTGAAGATTTTTATCAATTTGCTGGTGTACGATTTAATAATGTAATAAAAAATAACAATTTAGTAAATTTATATCTATGTATTTATTGGTCACATTTTGTTTTACAAAGGTAGGAAAGCGATGATAAAGTCAAGCCCGATGTTGCCCTACACATAAAAGAATGACCCCAGTCACTTCCACACAGTCTGGCATACAGCTTATTGATAAAACACTGGTATCGGTATTGGCCAAAACCCAAAACCCAGGTATCGGGACTGAAAAAGTTGGATCGGTGCATCCCCAGTGACATCAACACATAACGGAAGAAATGGCGGGACTTGAAGCAAGTATCAGTATCAGGCAGTTTGGTTTGGACTTTGGGCTTTGTAATCCAACACACTATGGGAACGGGAAAAGGGACAAAATCATAATAGGTTCTCTTTAATGTTGTAAACTACCAATATGCGGACAGTGACAATGTGGTTACAGCATAGTAATAACAGTTTTAGTGCTGGGAAAGCCAATAACTATGAAGGTCAAAGCACTAAAATATGGCATTTTGCTGTGACATTTGACTACAGCTGCCTCTCATGGTATCTTTCTTTCTCTCTTCCTCTACACCAGGTCATTTCAGTCTTCCTGTCCTTTCACACGAGCATTATTGCATTCATTACATCTCAGCGGGTGGGGTAGAGTCCGTGTGTTTGTGGTGGAAGAGGAAGTAACAGTTAGAGCTAATCAAGTAGGAGGCTACCCGTCTTTATCAAACCATTTGACACTAATGCCATTAGGTGAGATGCATAGCTATGTGAGTTCATAAAATTAGGGCTGGGGCCAGCGGCTGAGCTAGCACAGACGCTAAGGCTCCCATCCGCAAGCAGTGTGATGAGATTAGCATGGTGTGCTAAGCGCTGACAGGCCTCATCAGTTCACATCAGGAGCAGCGGGATGAGCCCGCTGTGAGAGAAACCATACCACCCTCTCTGGGCTTACTGTGTGTGTGTTCGTGTGCAAGTGAGTAAGAGAGAGAGACAGAGAGAGAGAGAGACAGAGAGAGACCGTGTGACTGATGGCGATCAGGGTCTTAAGCTGTGTGTGTTCAAACCGATAAAACCTATCAACAATCAACATGACCCAACCTCTGCATGGGGAAGGCCAGATGTTCCACAGGCCCCCAGTGCCAATGCCATTAAGGGCCGAGCCAAACGCGCTCGCAGATTCATGTTACTGATGGCGATGCTGATAGGTCAAATTGAGTGTTACAAGTTTCAGCAACAAACGGACGACCTGCCTCGAACACTGATTACAGCAGACAGCCGTTGGAACGTGTTCTGAGGAGAGCAGACGCTTGGAGTGAGCTCTGTGTTCACGCCAGTTCTGTCATTCTGGGACAATGTGACCTTGTACAAGTACATTTAGCAGTTGTCGAGGCCAGCAAAAGAGCTGCTGCTGCTGGCTTAGGTCAAAGAAGGGCCCCAATGCTTCCTGTTGAAGGTTATACCGCAGCAGCATGCAGACTAAAACCACCACAGCTCCAGGGACTCTCGCTAGTACTCTCACTAGTACCATCCCAGCATGAGTTTTAAAGTTTGGGAACTTTGATTTTTTTACGATGAGGCTACAAGCAGCCTTATCGTCTTTTTTCTTAAAGCAATATCATCGGTAGGGAAATTTCAATATCGCCCAACCCTAGACGATACTAACATAACAACTCACGTGACTAATGACTCATGTGACCCACGTGACTGATGATACCGACGAGCCACATGACTAAAGACTTACCTTACAAAATAGGTCTAAGTTACTTTTACTTTATGTTGCGTTACGGGACACGAACACTGGTCTCCTGGTTGAAAGTTTGTTTGACCCATCCACCACATCTCACAGCCACCCTTTACGGACTCTCACGCTATAAATACTACATCACATGCTCCAACAAGTGAATAATGCTGCGGGTGGGTTTACATTGGAGTTATTTAAAAGCCCAGTTTGTCACATAATGTTGCTAAAGGGTGCCTCCCTGGGTCGGTTTTGCACTCTGCAGGTCATGTTACATGTTAGAAAAGGGAGGAGTGAGCGGAGGGATACTCTGCAATCTACAACCACACCACAAGATGCCGCCAAATCCTGCACACTGTCTCTTTAAGATGAGATGTAGATTGAGAAATTAAACAGATGGTGGGCAAACATACTGTAAAAAACATTGTTATTAGAATAAGCACAGTACAAACTGCCTTTGATAAACATGCACACAACAACTAGAAAGCCTCCGGTGGAGGGCTGTGGTGGAATATCCATCCGCGTAAAAAAGAGACTTTACCCGAGACTGAATCTTATTACAATTTCCCCGTGTAAATCCCTGAAAGATCCATGGGATTGCTGTTTAAGGTGGAAGCAGCAGCAAGAACATTTGTATTCCTCAACAAAACTCCCCTTAGGTTTCACTCCATTTAGACTATACCTCCAGAACCAGAACGGAGAGATTTTAACCCTGACCACACATGTCGCTACCTGCTGCATCAAACACATCGAGGGAATTTAGACTGATAGCTTTTTAATTGTGGCTTTATTAATGCTTAATCACTGGACAGGTACGCTGTAATGAAACATTCAGTCTGGCAGGGGAAATGCAAATGGACTTTATATAATACAATCTCAAATGAATGGGACCTCGCACCCTGCTTCAACAGACAAATGGCCTCTGACTTCACCCAGTCCTGGACAAAAGAAGAGGGTGGTGGAGAGGAGTGTTTTCCTGCCTCCGCTACTAATCAAAGGACATCAACTAGTAACGAACAACGGCTGACTACACTGGTTGTGTTATGTTTGAAATGTGTGATATTTCTGGATTAAGCGCAAAAACAGAATAGAAAAATCATTAATGTTAGTTTGATTTGAAGAGCGACTGACACTTTGACAACACTCGACGTCTATTAACTCAGTAGTTTGACAGGCTGTGATTTCAACTCTAAGACGGGAGAGCAAAAAGCTTTTGTTTGCAAAAGGCCTCATTAGCTCAGTAACCTTCGACACAGATGTTTGTGAAGCATTAGTTCTTCCAGCCAATCTGAAAACTGACTGACTGACTGAACCCAAATTATGTGCCACCGTCTCTTTATCTCTCTGTCAGTTGATGTCTGGTTGTTTCGGTAAACACGCAAACAAAAGCAACACAATTCTTCCTCCTCAAAGAACGACTGCATGCTAATTTATTTTTCTGCATCGCTCTAAGCCGATATAGTTTCTTTCCCCAATGAAACACACACAGTTTATCCGTCCTATCGAACCATTTTGTCTTAAATCCATTTGTTTTCTGCCTCATAAATTTCCCCTCAGTGTCTGAAATCGACTTCCTGGACGTGGAAATTCCAGCCAGACTCAGAACAGAAAGACGCATTATTTTACACCAAGCAAGGGCACAAAGACGTCATTAAGCTTTCCCAGGAAGGAAAAAAGGCCACCGTTGTCCATCTTTCTTAGTATTCCTCTTTTACCGACAAAACTTAGTTATCTACATTTCCTGTCTTTATTTACTCATCTCCTCCATACACATACAGCATGTCATCATCAGAAAGAAGGCCGGGTAAACTAAATGAAGCTCTTCTGCACTGCTAATGACTTTCTGAGCAAGAGAAATGTAGCACTCTCACAACTGAAGGAACATATTGAACAAATACAGATGGATCGAGTCTAAGGGGTTTGGGATCTTGCTTCGGTAAAGAGTCATAAAACTGCTTTGCGCTGGCTGTGCTATTGTTTTTCCTATGGGTAGAGCTGTGGCGCCCAACTAGGTAGAAGCACTAGCCTTGGCTTGGCGGACAAAATTCGAAATTGCCCTACGCTCAAAGTTAAAATTATTTCAACTTTGACGTTGGTTGCTGCTGATTTTTTAATAAAAGGCTACATTCAGACTGCAGGCAAATCTGATTTGTGCAGAACAGTGCAGAACCCCTCTGCTTCACCAGACAAACTCAACGACCATGGAGGCTGGCGTACATTGTGATTTTCCATGCTGCAGTCATGGCAATTTATTCCGCTGTCCGTCTGCGGACTGTTGTTTTCCACTATGTTGTCCTCCATAGAGCTCAACAGTGAGGGTCTGGAATTGAAAATCACATGCATATTCAGCATCGCGGATTTGATAATTAGCCATAATGTCATAACCATCCAAGGTATACTTACACCACGAGCTAAGAGATTGTGAAACTATGGTATATGCTCCTGTAGAAGCCACAAGTCTGTATGATATCAACCATGATTGGATGATATCATGTGAAGAGCTATACTACTCGTACGTGCTGCTCTATGGTCTGCTCCCGAATTTCAAACCGGGCCAACATGTCGGCTCGTTTGGAAACTCTCTCTTATATTATAAAACTAGTTCACTAGTTCATGGTTTATGGGATGAGTACGGTAGTTCCCTCATTCTTAAAATAATTATGTACACAGTCTTGTACCTTTGCCTTTTTTCCAATTGTTTTTTCGCTCTGAATCAAAGGTTTTATGGTGATGATTCATCTTGTAGCTGGTTGGCTTGGTTCCATACTTAAAAGTCTTTATGAAAAGGATTTCCTGAAATGTCAATGAAGTGAATGAATAGGAAATTCCCTTTCAGAAGTGGAGCCGTTCAAAAATTGGACACTGTTGAGCTCCATAGCGCTCTGCTAGAAGCAGCATGGATTCTGCTCACTCTGGATTTGATGTCGTCGTCGTCGTCATGTTTTGAATTGCGAGTGACGCAAAAGATACACTTTTGAAATCCGAGTTGAGCTTCCAAAGCCTCAGTATTGAGACACATCTGTAGAAAATCTGATTGGGGTCACATTTCAAACCACCTCCAAATGCAAAAATCATATTTAATGTGTTTTTTTTTGCCGTCTAGACTTTCTTAAATCAATCTGGATCAAACTTGATATGTCAAAACGGATTCGGGCTGCCAGTCTGAACAAGGCCAAAGCACAACCAATGAGATAACAGCTGTATGTGACATATCCACATATCCATGACGTATACTTGCGCCGCACTTTGCCTCTGCAAGTGTCTGCACTATACTCTGTGTCCTTCCTCGCGGTGAGCAAAGAGCAAATCTCTCATCATCTGAAGGTAGCTTTATGAGTGATGTTTCAGCCTACTTGTTTTGTCAGGTGAGCAGCTTGTTTTCTTTTTTTGGGGGGTGGGAACACTGCGGAACAAACCCCTCGTGTTTAACTGGGTTTAGACCCGCGAGACAGGTGTGGAGCCGGTCGATAAGCCTGTAACAGGTTGACTCCTTTTCGTAATTGGAAGAGCTGAAAGTAGGACTGAATTGCCAGGGATATAAATGAGGCTTATCAAATGCCAGGCACAATTTTCTTTCATCTCCTCTGTCTATCGGTATCAGAGACGATCTCTTTCATCTCCATTTCTTTTCTGCTCCCCATCTGGTCTAGCTGGTCCTCTGAAGCTGACTCAGGCACGTCATATCTCTTTTGCTTTCCCTCGAATACCCCCACCACCCCCCTCCCCCCACTCCTCTTAATCCTTCTTCCAGACTTATCTCACTCAGTCTTTGACAGTGTCTCTCTTTATTATTATATTATTTTATTATCTTCTTAGCATTCTTGCTCCTCCACCTCCTTCACGGTGCCCTTTTCTGATCCATCATTTCCCATCGCTATGCTGGCAGTGCTATCATGAATAATGAGAAAAGAAAAAAAAAAACAGAACACTGAAAAAGAAACAGTTTTCGAGCTGAGTCAGCTCCCACGGCACTGATGGTATTTCCTCTGGGTGAATATAGAGTCGTGGAGGGACGAGGATGTACATTCCCTACAATACTACAAGACGCTCGGATGTAGAGATAGGAATGCGATGACAGAAGTAAATCAACTGATTTCACTGCATGGAAATGTGATATAGAATTGATATCCGTGTATCTAGTCTATGTGTGTGCACTGTACTGTTTGTCTGCATAAGAAATATTCAGCAACGTGCGACTGACATGAATAACATGTTTCGTGTTCTCTTTGCACGTTTTATTTTCCCACTACATAAAAAATACAATTCTGGGAGAAACTATGAGTATTTGTCATTTTATCAAATCCTGGCACGAAATCAGCAACTGAATACAAAAAACCCATTGCTTATTGGTTTGGTTTATTAGCCTAATCAAATATGCATTAATGTGTTTGTGCCTGTTTATGTGTGTAGGCTTGTCTGTGTGTGAGTCACACACACACACACAAGCATTTGGGTATATGCCTGCTATCAGAGCTCTCTAGCACTCCAGCACCGCAGTAAACCTGCTTTTCTGATACAGCCAGATTAGCTGTGATCTTAACAGATCCCATCTGATCCACGCTCCACAGTGGTCCCTAAACAAGCTCCTATCTCCTTTTTAACACCAATTCAAAGAGTAGCTTAGACAGATGGTGCACAGGCGCTTCATAAATAATGCATGAATGAATTTAAGCTATTGATTATTTTATTATTTTTAAAGCATTTTAAAGGGATAGTTTGGATGTTTTTAAGTGGGGTTGTATGAAATACTTATGCATAGGCCCAATTAAAAAAAAAAAAAAAACAATATCAGTATTAAGTGTAAGCTATATTTAGAATATTTTCACCGCTTCACCATGCTGTCAGACAGCCCTTTTCGACGAAGAACTGAGGCCATTATCTATGCTCTCTTCAAAGCCACCAGACTCCATTGACAAAAACAGTAATTTTCTACCGCTGCCTCGATCGGTTAGTTTGTCGGTGAATTAAAACACTTAAGTCACACAATAACACAAACTAACCTATCCTGTCGGAAAGGGCTGTCTGACGGCAACGTAAAGCAGGGGAAATATTGATTTTTTTTTTAGGTCTTTCTTAAGTGTCTGAAATACATTTTGCTGCTGCCCCGTCCAAGGCAGTACATTGCTTTCCTTGCATGCGGTAACTCCTGTCTGTTTCTCCAAACTGGGGGCGTGCCGACCGCCATCTACTGTAGGTAATACACTGACTATGGGTAAGTGCCTCACACAACCGCACTTCAAAAAATTCTAACTACTTTTTTTACTTTTTTCATCATTCAGAGTCCGTGATATAACCGTGATGTATCATTTAGGCGCACATAATTCATAGAGAGGGCGCACATTTGGTGTGACAGGTGGTGGAAGCAAACATTGGGAGTTGATCAATCCTTCCCTGGAAAAATGGGCTGCACAAACAGACACAAACACACACATACAGTTGAACTTAACTGAACTGACACATGGACTACGTGACTCATTGTAACACTGGCCATGTACTCCAGAAAAAAAAGTACATTGATTTGTATCTGCGTTCTTGAATCGAATTTTTTTGTCAACACGCAAAAATCCAATTTCAACTCCAATTCCCAGACTCAAGACGACATCACAGGCCAACCAAGCCCATCCAATGTCAAAGGGTCCTCCAAATACAGGCTGAAAAATACAACCGTTTTTTGATATATACAGTGTATGCTTTGCAACTCTCGGTATCCCACAATTCATAGCATGCCAGTCAGTTGTTTACTGGAGCATTCAGAAGATCCACATCGACATGTGTAACAAATGTATTCCAAGGCTATATTGTATTTACTGGGTATTAATGTTCCAATAGTTGTATTGTATGACACACAAAAAAAGCAAATAGAATTCAGGAAAAACTCACTGATTCTTCTGGTTTTCAGCTTGGCTATGTTTGTCAATGGCTGCAATAGATACACAAACGAGGGGCTCAATGGATGCATTTCTCATTTTGTACATAAACTATTTGGAAAGTCTTCCATCAAACATCACAATTCACTCCGGAAAGTCAGTCATCGTGGACTTTGTTGGCCATTTGAAATCAACTTCTCTTGAGACCCGGTCGCGCGGAAAGTCGTATGAATGACGCGACAAATGTGCAAGTTAAAAGCCTGAAATAAAGATATCATTCTTGCTATGGGCGTGTCATTTGTGCGCCATGTCGTCTGTACTGACTACATGCTGATGCATCCGTGTGAATATGCTACGCTCAGGGTTAGTGACAGAGAATAAAAAGTGAGAGAGGCTTCTTAAAATATTTAATCGCGATTAATCGCATGATTTTCCAAAGTTAATCATGATTAATTGCAAATTAATCACACATTTTTTATCTATTCAAAATGTACCTTAAAGGGAGACTTATCAGGTATTTAATACTCTTATCAACATGGGAGTGGGCAAATATGCTTACTTTATGCAAATGTATGTATACATTTATTATTGGAAATCAATTAACACAAAACAATGACAAATATTGCCCAGAAACCCTAACAGGTACTGCATTTAGCGTAAAAATAATATGCTCGAATCAAAACATGGCAAACTCGAGCCCAACAGGCAACAACAGCTGTCAGTGTGTCAGTGTGATGACTTGACTATGGCTTGCCCCAAACTGCATGTGATTATCATAAAGTGGGCATGTCTATAAAGGGGAGACTCTTGGGTACCCATAGAACCCATTTCCATTCACATATCTTGAGGTCAGAGGTCAAGGAACCTCTTTGAAAATGGACATGCCAGTTTTTCCTCGCCAAAAATTATCCTAAGTTTGGAGCGTTATTTAGCGTCACGCTGGTATGACATGGTTGGTACCAATGGATCCCTTTGGTTTCATGTAATGCCAAGATCTTCACTAGCTTTAAAACATAGCCCACTGCAAGCTAAAAATCGTAAGTTGTTTTAATGTGTTAAAGAAATTAGTGCCGTTAAAATTAATTTGCATTAATGCGTTATTTTTGACAGCTGGAGTTTTTTAGTTACATTTGTGACGTGTTTGCCGTACTTATGTTATGTTGTTGACATACATATTGTTCTTAGTTTACAAACCTATTTCAAGCCTAACCATCATATTTTTCCTAAACCTAACTAGGTGGTTTTGTTGCCCCCTGCTGGTACTGCACCTTAATAGACACGTATAATAATCACGCATCAACGAGGCAAAACATGACACTGACACCTTATCCCCTGGTAGTGATATTGGGTTGTCTGTTGATAAGCTTGGAAACTTTGGACATACTGACAAGTGCTGCCTAATTCTACCAGTAGTTCTGGTCTCTGTGAAGTTAGTCTCCTATTTGGCGAGGAGGAGCAGGTTCTGTGGGGCCTTCAGATCCCCTCAGGGACCCACCTTTGTGCATTGCATCCTTCAGAGGACCCTGAAATGGGAATGAGCAGCTGCCTTTAATCTCCGGATGTCTCTTTTTCAATTGGTGTGTGTTTTTCTTATTCTGGTTTCTCTCTCCTTCTCTCTCACAGATACTGCGGGATGTGTAAATATAATACAGATTTAGCCTTCAGACAGAAAGCTTTCTCGGGATGCCATCATTATATCAAAAGAACATTATGTTCAAAGATGTTCATACCAAAATACACGTTTACTTTGTCGTACCAGAACACTGAGCGATTACTGGGCCTGTTGCTTCAGGACAAATATTGAACACGCCTCCAATCAAACAATCTAGCTACAAATGATGTATGTTAATCACTACAATGATCTTATATTTTCAGTGAATTTATGATTTCCAGAATGCTGCTCTGCTCACTCTTTACTGAAAATGGATGGAGACCATGTTCATGTAAAATGTCTCTCCTTGTCTTTGTGCCCAGTTACATAAAGCCATTTCAAGACTCAAAGGAGTTCCTTTTCTCTTGCTCAAACAACAGAAACGATATTAAGAACAAAAAGAAGAGCGCAATAGAAGATGGAACACACTGAATACTTGATCTCGTCAATTATTTCTAGCCGTTAATCTTTTGACTTTTTCTCAATTTCTTTTCCATACGTTAAAATAAACACAAAAGAACGGTGAGGACTGCAATTAAGATTGACCTGTGCAGACTTTGCGTTACTATGGCAACTTCACCATATTCCTACTGTGAGGAATCACTCAGTATTTGCCCTTTGACAGAGTACCTAAATTAAACACAAAGCTGCATAATCACAGAGATGAAATCCATAAATCTGCGTTATTCCACCAAAGCATCTGTCTCCCTAATTAAGGGGTTCAAGCCCGGAGGGCTGAATCCCTATTGTTTTTGTGCTGATTTATTATTTTTTCTTCAGAAATATTTGCGAAAATTCCTGTGAGATGGTACATGTAGACACATGAAATGTTCACCAGGGATTGGAAGTTGTGTTCAAGTGCTGCTCAAGAAATATGACCACAATCAGCCTGATGGGGGCGCTATAATTAAAGGTCAACTTTGAAGTCATTACTCCTACACCGTTAAGTCAAATTTACAGAAATCTTGCTTCAGCTATTCATCTGCATTCAATCTACAAATTTGCCTCAGGGACCACTCAAGTCCGCCTGACTAGATTTTCAGCCATTTGGAATTCTTTGAAAAACACATGGAATAATCCTCCTAAACTGTAGCTCCGAGTTGTACCAAATTTTCTGTAGATCATTATTGGTCCAAGCTTATCAAAAGCTATCAAAAGCTTGTTAATATGTCATTGCGTTTTGCAGATGTTGACCAATGAACTTTATAAGGGCGTGGCACATTTATAGACCTACAGTAACGCCACAACCCTCGGGCCCAAAACATCACGACACTTGCAAGATACTGTATGTTTAAATAGGTACTTGGAAAAATACCCTGAAAGCTTCATTCAAATCGACCTCCTAGGGGGCGCTACAAATGTAAAAAAAATAAATAAAATAAAATAAAATAAATGCGTGACATAACAAATCTGACTATAAATCAGAAATTGTTTTTTCTTATCATTACAAAAATCGCAGGATATGTGTCATAACAATTTTGAACCATGAATCCACCAGTTCCCAACACATGCATGGGCCTGGTGCAAATTTGGCCATAAATCAATGACAATTTTTCCAAACATCAGCAAATTTTTTAACTAAGCTGTTGAAACATGTCCCCAAAAATGTTTTTGAAACTCACTAATAGGTGGCAAAGGCGTTGCCAAAGAAGGGCTTGGCCCGGAACAGGTTTACCATAAATGAATGAGCGTCTGTCCAATCGTCATAGAACCTGTTAGTTATCTTTAATACAGGTGTCGGAAAGTGTCAAAGGTTTAGACCCCTTGCAGCTTTTAACTACTAATGGTCTGTGTTGGCTTGAATCCGTGAATCGCTGCTTGTGGCTATTATTTTAACGATTAAGCGGAAACTGCATTATTCTACATACTGCATAGGAGATCTTTCTTTGTGGTTGGTGTCAGCATGGTTTAGAAAACAAGCGTTTTGTTGGCGCTTTTGATTTAGTGGCAGATCTCCACAAATTGGGCTACAAAACACCTCTTCAAACAGAGGAGGAAGGAAAAGAATAACATATCCATGGATGGATGCTCTTATCCTGAAGTGCAACAGTGAAGTACAGCAAAAGGCAGAAAGCGATTGTTTGAGCCTGAGGCTGAATTTAAGCAAGAGGCGATGGAACCACGCTGCCTTCCTTTCAGTTGAATAAGCACTGTAAGTCCACAGGAGTTTAAATGTAATGTGAAACTTGTACAGTAGGCCTACAGGGGCTGCTGGGGAAACCATACTGAGACTGTGGACAAAAGTTACAAACTGCAGCAGAAAAACAAAATGTAACCTCTGGCTGCTGCCAAAAAGCCTGTGGCTGTTTTTTTTACAATTGTGTCTGAATTCATTATGAGAAAGGGTGGAGTGCAGTATGATTAACATTTAGCAAGTTACTTAAGAAACGTTTTAAGACCATAGTTTCAGAGTACAGCGACATCCATCTGCGGACACTGGTTTAAGATCAGTACATTAAAGCAGTGGTTCCCAACCTATTCTCCTTGAAGAAAACTCTGTCAGCTCAGACTCCAGCAGGGCCTTCAGCAGTGATCACCCCTCCACGGACAGACCCAGACATGCAGACGGAG
>CAKALG010039713.1:0-11794 GCA_916700815.1 Helicolenus hilgendorfi
GCCTGCTCAAACAACATTTAAGACTAGTTTCATGTAAGCCAGCCTTGTGTGATTACTGGTGATCTTTTCATTGAGGAAGTGTCATGGGATAAGTTGTTAGGAATCTGCATCATGTGACGGGCATGCTTCCACTTTCCCGAGCGTAATAAATCACTTGTGTCTCCGGGGCGCCTCGGCTGTAGATGGTACATTACAAAAGCCATCTCACGGCTAAAGAGGAACAAGAAGAGGCTATTAGAGGTTGTTGGCTGCAGGTTTGCTTTGCTCCTCTGAGGCTCGAGCGTGTCAGATGTATAGTGTCAGTGAAGTGCTTTAGAGCCAAAGGGGGAGGAAGGAAGAGGGCTTGGTGTTGCCATGGCGACTGGGTTTGTTAAAGATGGCGTTGGTGTGGTGTGCGTGCAGCAGTGGGAGCGACTGAAGTAGGGCTGCAGCTAACCATTATTTTCAATGTCGATTATTATGCAGATTGTCCTCTTGGTTAAAAAATTATTAATATAGCCATGTGGTCTCTGACTGGTCAGATAATATTGAAACATGCCAGTTACAATTTTATAAAGCAAAATGGCCTTTAATAATAGAGGTTGTTTGTAAATAGTTTTTTCTTAAATTTAGTTTTCATCGTAAATTCTGATTAATTGAATTGACCTATCCATTAATAATTTAATCTCAACAAATTTCCTGCATATGAATAATGCAGACATAGCATTTTTCTGGACGGGTATCTGTTTAGGTTTCAAAGTTCCAAAATAGTACCTAAAGTTGATCCAGCAAATCAGTCAGAAAAGACAAAGAAGCAACAAATGTTTCGCATTTTTGCTTGAAAAATGACTTCAATCAATTATAAAACTTGTGAAAACAATCTCACACCAAGGCACATATATTAATAACTGTTGTGGAGCTTTCAATCCCAACACATGATCTTCATCAGAACATGGAGTTTGCCCAGTTTTAAAGGAATTGTAGATGTTCCAATTTACATCTTTCATGAACAGCTCTTTTCCCCTCTTGTTGTTGGAATAAGACTTTAGTTTCAAATATATTCATGACAAGGGGAAACTCCGTCTGCTGATGAAGATCCTGTTATATGATCAAAGAAAGAAAGCATCATCAAAGCTCCAGAACAGCTAAAAATGGAAATGAAATTATTCTGTCAACGTCTGTTTCCAAGGCCGAGAATGAATTCTCAAACTTAAGTTGAGGCAGTTAAACTGCTGTCCTTTTAAGGGGCTGCAAACTATTATTTTCTTGGTTGATGGATTAATCGTTTTCTCTATAGAATGTCAGAAAATAGGGAAAATTGTCTATTTTAACTACAATTTTAATTTCCCAGAGCCCAAATGAACATTTTCAGATACTTTTCTCCGAATATATTCTGTTTATCATATATGACAGAACAGCAGAAAATAATCACATTTGAGAAGCTTGAACCAGAGAATATTTGGCATTTTTGTTTCATTTGTGCTAGACTAATCAATTAATTGACAAATCATTTCAGCGCATATTTTTTCAATATGGGTGTATTTGTGTGTGTGTGAGTGTGTTTGCTACTACAGTAGGTGTTACTTGCTTATTCTACAAAGAAACAGCAACATTTATACCTGAATAAGCTGTTTTCACTTTGCTGCCTAACAGCCGCCTCCGTACTGACTGCATCACTGATGGTGTTTCCTCGCAGTGGATCTCACGGCTAACAGCCAGAGGACTTCTCATTCATGACAACAACAACAGAGGCTTTGTTTGTGTGTGTGTGTGTGTGTGTGTGTGTGTGTGTGTGTGTAGCTCTCATAGCTTTTAGCAGCTGCACTGTCTTTGAATGAGTCGCTTCCATTTTCTTGCCCACTATCAGCTTCAGTGTGTGCACGCTTTGACTCCAGCAGCTGAATCAGGGGCTCCAATAAACTCCCTCCACACTGACTCTCTGCACTAGTGGGCAGGGGAAAAAATAAAAGGTTATTGATTACAAAGAAACCGGGATAGAGAGCACAGAGGTCCTCCCATTTGCTTTGGAGTATTGATTGAATTCTTGTAACCCTGGAGTGTGAGAAATTGGCTCTACACTGAATATTAAATGGTGCTCCACGACCTTACTGTACAGACAAATTTTGCAGGCATGTTTTTTGTCTCTTTAATCTGCAGGGGACGACCAGTATACCCTCAGTCTGTGTCTGGGTTTAATTCCCTCACTCTACAGTTAATTGTAAATGTGAAGTGAAACTAAAATGACATCAGTAGGTTTATGTTTCCAAGGTCAAGAGGGAACTTTCAGTCCCAGTCTTTAAGCCAATGGAAAAATGTTCCTTTAAACATCTGTAATTCCATGCTGAAGAAGATTGTGTGAGATGATCAAAAGCTCCATAACGGCTACTAAAGGGAGCTTGTGATGAGACGGTTTTGTCAACAACGTTTAAAATCATTCAATTTTTCTTTTGATTTGAATTTATTGAATTCCCTTACCTCCACTGTGTCTAATTGATTTTCATTGAATTCATTGAAATCAATATTTGTGGGATGTCATATGATGTGACTGGAGCTCTGCAGCTTGAGCAGCTAGTGTTGGGTCTCAAACCTCACTGTTCAAACTGTGTTTAACACTCAGTCAGATTGTGAAACAGGTTTTTATGTCACCGTGCCGGCAGTATATTTTTGGGTTGTCCGTCCATGCGTACGTAAAATTTGGCACAAACGTCAACTTGGACTCAAGGATGAACTGATCAGAATTTGTTGGTCAAAGGTCAAAGGTCACTGTGATCTCACAAATGACATTTTTTGCCATAACTCAAGAATTCATATGCTGATTATGGCAATGTCACACACATGTCAAATAGGATAAAATGATGAAGTGATGACATTTTAAACTGCAACTTGACTAATTGGTGGAGGCATACAACTGCGAGGCAGTTCAATCTTTGTTTATAAGGGACGTTTTGCCTTTCTCAAGGGCACCACAGCAGTCCAGCATTTTCAGACTCTGCATATTTAACGGAATAGTTCGACATTTCATGTCATCATATGCTCTGGTCTTACAGAAAGTGAGATGAGAAATTAGATACCACTCTCGTATCTCTCTGTTTAATAAGGAGCTTGAGCCAGGAGATGGTTAGCTTAGCTTAGCATAAAGGCTGAAAGCAGGGTGCAACAGCTATAGCCTGGTTCTGACCAAAGGTCAAACAAATCAGCCTACCAGCACCTCTAAAGCTCACTCATAAAATGTTATATCTAGTTATTATCACAATAATAGAGATAATGTTCTAAAACTGTTATTTTAGTCAGACTCTAGTTAGTTGTTTTACTGAAATGTTGTCAAATCACAGCAGGAGAACAGCCTCCATTATAAGACTGTGTTTTCTATACAAGATCAGCCCTGCAGCCCTTTCAGTTCTTCTTTTGCCTGAGTGGCAGTCGTATATTACTTCCTGCAATAATGGGATATAACACCGGGGTCAATAGGAGTGAGCCCCGCGGGGAGAAACATGATTAGACGATCCACAGATGGCACATAATGGAGAGACGAGCGTCTGTCTGTGTGGGTAGACAACTGGCTTTATTTGACTCGCTCGTGACTTAAAGGATTTCAAGCGACAATCCTGCAAGTTGTTATCCTCCGCTGTGTGTCTGGCTGATGTTGTACCTACCTGTCAATTATCCGAGGACGACTCACACACACCTGCCTGCTCTGATTCCTTTTATTCACAGCGTCACAATACATAACAAAAGAGCTTTGTGGATTTGAACTGTATTGACGCATTCATTGTGCTCTCAAACTGTGTCCTCCAGGATCATTTCTGTTCATTTTGACAGTATTCTTTTATTCCCTTGTACACGTTTTTCCCTCAGAATATTCATCCCGCATTCGTTGTACATCAGCAAATCTGTATTGATTGAGTGGATGCAGCGCGGCTGACCTGATACCCCAATGTTGACTCATCCCTGTCTGTCCTCCACAGAACAGGCTTTTATCTAACCGCCCGTGTGACCGTCTCCTCTCTCTCCCCTTCCTGTCTGCCTTCTTTATCTTTGCGATGAGTAACTTTGTGTGTCTTTCGTCCTTCTCTCTTCATCAGTCTGTCTCTGAGTCTCCTTTGCCTGCCAACATGGCACCTGTCTAATGAATAAGTGTGACAAGGGAGAGCCCTGGAGTCTCCACCCTCCCTCACAGCTGGCTAATTATTGATGGTTTAATGTGTCTTCTCAGGGATATGTCAAAGTTCAGTGTGTGTGTGTGTGTGTGTGTGTGTAAAAGGCGTGCTAGACCGCAGGATGTGTCATGGTTGCAGTTCAGCAGTGACGTTCTTTGTTCTAAGTTTCTCCCGGAGACTGTCAGAAGTTACTTGGAGTGACGCTGTCGAGGACTGAGCGGCCGCAAAGAGGACAGACAAGGTTCAGTAAACTGCTCTGATCTGTAATGATGCATCACGATGTCTACTTTTAGACCTTATAGAAGTATACTTTTGGTTGTAGCTGAATTTGTAGTTGTGAGCTTTTGCCAGTAGTTTTTGCTGTCATATAACATGATAAATCCTGACTCGAATGAGGGTTTTTGTGGGTGTTATCTTAAACAGGTCATCTTAGATTAAGTACATGCTGACGTTGATCCTTGCCTTATCTAATTGAAGGTATGGGGACTTTAAAAGAGCGATAAAGCATTGCACTCTTATAAGTCAGACACAAAAAGGATCTAAATCAATGCAAAAATATTGTTTTTTCCCATTCCATGCATTCTTCTTCCTTGTCAAAATCCGCCGCCTGCATTACCCATAATGCAACTCGACCGCTGACTGGTCGGTCGGTGGTATGAGTGTGTTCTGCTAGTAGCTAAAAATAGGACCATTGGGCAGGTATTTAAGTCTGCTTGTGTCCAGAACGTCTGTATTATTGATGCTACATGAATATTGTAGAGAACTGAGTTTCAGTTATTCTGCCGTCTGGCTGCAACAAATCGTTGTTGGCTGCCCGAAATGGTTCTACAAGCACTTTACATGCATTTTCTTCTTGCACTCTTTATCTGTTTTGATGACGCATCAACACCTGTTTTTTGTGCATGTGTTTGATCTTCTGAGCTTACTTTTATATTCATACAGCTACACATATTTGTACTGGAGAATTGTACAACAGCCTCTACTGCTGGATATTAAAGGGATAGTTCTGGTGTTTTGAAGTGGGGTTGTATGAGGTACTTATCCATAGTCAGTGTATTACCTACAGTAGATGACGGTCGGCAAGTTTGGAGAAGCAGACAGGAATACCTGCTCTGGAGCAGGGCAATGTACTACTGTGGACTGGGCCGGTAAAAAAAAACGTATTTTAGCCAACTAAAAGAAAGGCTCACCTTAAAAAAAATCAATATCAGTTCAAGTGTACGCTATATTTAAAATATTTCCACCACTTTACCTTGTCGTCAGACAGCTACATAGTCTATGCTTCTGACTGGGAACTGAAGTTGTTTTCTATATGCTCACCAAAGCCACCAGACTCCATTGAAAAAACAGTAATTTTAACAGAACACGGGAGTTTCTGGTCTACCGCTGTCTCAAACGGTTAGTTAGTTTGTGTTATTGTGTGACTTTCACCAAAGTCACACAATAACACAAACAAACTAACCGATCGAGGTAGCAGTAGAGTAGCAACCCTCGTGTTCTGCAGGATAAAATTACCAATTTTTTCAATGGAGTCTGGTGGCTTTGGCGATAACATAAATGGATACAACGGCTTCAGTTCCCTGTCGGAAAGGGCTGGCAGGGTAAAGCGGTGAAAATACTCTTAATATAGCGTACACTTAAACTGATATTGACTTTTTTGGTGGGCCTTTCTTTTAGGTAGCTAAAATACATTCCGTTTGGTTCCTTGCAGTAACTCTTGTCTGTTTCTCCAAACATTGGGGCGTGCCGACCGTCATCTACTGTAGTTAATACACTGACTATGGATGATCACCTTATACAACCCCACTTCAAAACACCCGAACCATACCTTTAAGCAACACCACAAAAGCAGCGGGGGGTTAAATGGCTTTTATCGAGGCTTCCTCAATAAAACTAACAGCTGTTGAGGGAGTCGAGAGCTTTTGATTTACCTGCAACACCCGTGTTTGTAGCAGACGTCAGCTGAGAAGAAGCCAGGATGTTTTGCAGGGCTAGAGTTGTTTATCAGGGACTGTCAGTGGTGATATTAAACTAGAGAAGAGTTGTTGTTTTTTGCGCAATAACATTGGATTTCAAATGAAGTCACACATTGATCTGGGCTTTAGTTTGCAGATGTGTTTTGTGCTGTTGGGATTAGCTGTGACATTTAGTTTTATGATACTCCAAACTGTCCTCAAGGTGCAAAACACAGTACACACAAAGTTCTTGTTCAGGCCTGTTGTATCGATCTATGTGTTTTATAATCTAATTGTTTTAACAGTGACTTGAGATTACATCAAACCTTAAAGAGTTTCTCCACGTGAGTCATGCTGGTCATCTCCTTTATCTGTTTACAGCAGTGTGAATTATTGATGAATGGGGTTCTATTTATAGGCCTTGAATGTGATGAGGAAGGCAGCAACGCAGTTTACCCCGAGGGAAAGAAAAAGTGCTGTATTTGAATAATGTGGCCAACATCCCATCGTACAGGAGGTGTTTGTGCTCAGAGGGCAGAGGGCGGCTCCAGTGAGAGATACAGTGGATGTGTGTGTGTGCCTGTTCATAGGTATGTCTGAGAGTATATGAAGATTTATAGATATTTGAAATCATTAATGGATCTTTGTTCAATCAACTTTTCAAACAGCTACAAAAAGATACTGGTTGACTGTCAAGGCGCATAGTTAGAGGTAAAATATTTGTTGCTTTTTCTTGAAGTGTCATCTAATTTTTATCAACTGTTTTGGAAAATATCAGCAGCCTTTGTTGTGTTTTTTTGTTCTTGTCGTCTTTTATCTCACATTCAGAATGATGGAGGAACTGAAACGGAGGGTACTGTTGTTTCACTTTTTGTTATTTTGAGGTTGTTTTTAATGCAAACTTAGTCTTAGTATACGTCTGCCTGTCTGTGTATCCTCAAACAGTTTGTATTCCTCATCTTTTGTGCTCTTTCCTACGAATGTGCAGCAACACGTGTCAGTTTCAGTTCGTTACATGCATATACAGTCTTTTCAAAATAAACTTCCGTCTTCACAGGAAACAACTTGGTTAGGTTTAGGAAACAAAACGACTTAGTTAAAAGTGGGTTAAAATGACTCCCTACACGGCGCTTTTCGCACTCAATACTTCCGTTGATTATATGAATTGATTTCATGAGATATATATATATGAATTACAGTGCATTACTTTTCGTAGGCAGCTACGGACGGTTTTTAAGAGTCATCAATTTAACGGAACACTCAAAAGTAAGATATACTCGTCTAGATATAAATAGCTTTTAAATGTATAACGGATGACTGGATTACACCTAATCATGCCCAGCAATAACACTGTGGCGTGTATGACTATTTGAACCTTCTTTCAGCTGCGTCCGCCTTCTCAGGCAGAGTGAAACGGACTCAAAAGGGAAGTTAAAAAATAAGTATGAAAATATTATTCAAAGCGGTAAGCACCCACAGCATACAGCCAGCTGTCCTTCCTGCATTTGTCAGTTTAAACCGTGTTATTTTTAGCCTGGATTATGACTTAAACTTCTTCATATGTGTGTAATATTACCATCGCGATTCGCGCACTGAGCTTTAATTGGTCAGTAGGCGGTGCTTTTATATGAGTTGATCTCTTATCTGGAACATAACCTGCTCCGGAGCAGGTTAGCTGTAGAGCATAAGTCACCCTGGTGATCTACCACGGTAAGAAGTGATCCACCTTCGTAGTACGTAGTTAACCCTGAAGTTACCTCGCTAACGCCAAATCCTGCTTCGTAGTACAGGCCTCATGTGTCATTCAGCGAGAGAAATGGTTTCTGTTATCTCCTGTGATAGCAGACATTTTTTGTGGTTGAGTTCACTCCAAAGTTTTAAATGTGAAGACACATCTAATCAGTTTGTCTTGCTCCCGAAAACTTAGTGACCTAGTTGAAAATCTTACTTCTCTTGCTGAGAAATTCAACATGAAGAACTGACTTTGAACCAGTTTCTGTTGTATTTCCACTGAGAGCTTGAAGAGACAAAATAGTACATGAAGCAAGAAAAGTTAAGATTGTGAGCAAAAGCTTTTTTTCTACAAGACTTAATTTAACGTTAAGCGTAAAAAATTGTGGAATTTCACACATGAAATGGGGTGTGCAGCTTTATTAGTGTGGCATATTTCTAGTTTTAAAAGGATGTTAGAATGGTAAGTAGGCAGGGACTGTCAAAGGAGGAGTGAATAGATTAGAGCGTAACATACATGGCTGTGAAGTTTATAATATTCTGTGTAAAGTTGACATGGTAAATAATCTTGAGCCGTCACAAAATATGGATTCTTTTAATAAATACATTCCAGCCACATTGGACATGGAATATGATTTCATGGGAAGGAAGGAGGCGTTGAATACCTAAACAGCATCATTGTCTGTGCTTCTGGATTTATCCAGTACATTTATTAGCCATGCTAACAGCGTGGATCTAGGGATGACAATGTCGGTCTGTCGTTTTGTTCATTGTTCCACCACTTTGGTCCAGACTGAAATATCTCTACAATTAGTGGATGGATTGTCATGAAATTCTGTACAGACATTCATGGTACCCAGAGGATGAATCATACTGACGTTGGTAATCTGACTTTACCGCTAGTGTCCCCATGAAGTTGACATTTTTGGTGTTCAGTGAAATTTCTCAACACTTATCGAATGGATTACCATGGAATTTGGTACAGATATTCATGCCACCCTCGGGATATAGCATAGACTGTATATATAGATCTCCAGTGTCTCCACTTCTTCTCATTGTACCGAAATGAAGCCAAAATATCCCAGATATGGGAGCTGCCATTTTGAGATTTTGATGTCATTTGGAGCCAGAGTCAGTGTAGTAGTGATCCGTTGGAGCTGCGGTATCAAGGTCCCGCCCACACACCTGCCTGAACCAATTGCAAGCCTTGCGCGGCCGTAGCTTGTTAGTGAGAGAGAATCATAGCTGTCGATCATGACGTCTCACCCCTTTTTTATAGCATCAAATAATTACTTAAAACCAAACCTAAAGACCAATTAACTCTTGAACATACATCAGCGTGATAAGAATCACCTAAAATGACAAAAAGCATCTTTGAGAAAAATGTATTGACGTGTACTTTGACGTTTTAGTTTGTCCCATACGCTAACATGGAGGAGATAGGCTTTATGTCCATACTGCAGCCAGCCACCACGGGGCGATCGAGATGTTTTGGCTTCACTTTTGGGGAGCTGTTATGTCGTCCATCTTTATATACAGTCTATGGGATGAAGTGTAATAACTTGGTGCCAGCTGCAGTGCACAGACAAGATGTTGAACATAGTAAGCATTATATCGGCTGAATGTCACTATGAGCATGTTAGCACACTGATGTTAGCATTTAGCTCAAAGCACTGCTATGCCTAAGTACCGCCTCCCAGAGGTGCCAGCATGCTCTAGACTTTTATTCTCATTAATTAATCCCTATACTCTATGTGTTATAGTCTTCTTTATATCCGTCTATCAAAACCACGTTCTTCATCATCCTCACCTCCCCAGGCGCCACCGTGGCCTGTCTGTCCTCCAGCTCACCTGTCCTGTTCACAACTCAAAGTCGTCCGCTCTGCTCTCTGTGGTCCGCTGTCTCATCATGACAGTCGGGCCATCAGACAATGACATCATGTCAGTCTGGTTGGCAGGGTGATGGAGTTGCAGCCGAGACTGTGACGGAGGTCTCCCTCTCCTATTCCACTGGTTTCTGAACGCACAGGATGTCTTGGATAATGACTTTAAATCAATGCTGCCGGGGAGAGGGCTGGTCAAATGATGTCCTCATGGTGACAGATGTGACGTGTTGTATCAGTCAAAGAGGACCAACTACTTTCTTTATGCTTAATTGGAACATTTGTGATCAACATATTTATACATTTATTGCATTTAGCTGTGCAGTTTACCCCGACATACAGACTTACTCTGCAATATAGCTTAACTTTTGCTCTGAACTTTATGACAAGTTGTCTAATTATTAATCATTTTATGGCTGCCATGTCAACAGCACAGACCTGCTCTCTGGCCTTCATGCTCATTCAGAACAGCTTACATAGATATTATCTGCCTCAGGATCACCTCCACCCTTCATATACTGTCGTAATCTCCCGTTAGTTAGCTCTCAGCCTGCCTGTGTTTTACTGGAGCCTAATGAAAGTGTATTGAAATGGAGCCTCATTTATTTTCTGGACCAACGGACCAAAATCTTGAAACGTTCTCTCATTCCACCTTCTACTTTGTTCTTCCCTTCCTCCCGCTCAGAATATGTCCACACTAAGTCAAACAGAGTGAAAATTAATGTTTTCTCTGCAGAGTTGGTTCCCAGAGTGTATAAATTAAAAAAAAAAACTGCCCTTTATGTATAACTTTTGTAAAACAACGAGGTAAGCCTGGGAGCTGTGTGGAAGTAGACAACTTTATGTCACCTCTTACACTCTCATTTTAAATGCCAATATACTGTAACAGATCACACAGACGTCTCTCTACAGCGGCGGTATCATGACCCGAGAAGAACAGGGCTGTGTATTGGCAAGAATCTGGCGATATGATACGTATCATGACACAGGGGTTACGATTCAATATATCGCGATATATACTGTAAGCAAGGTGATATATTTTTTACAATTTAATTTTTTAGGAAATCTGTCATAGTATAAAGAACACATCATCATATGCATAAAATCTGAGTAAAATCTGCATTTGCATTGAACAACGTTTTTTGTGCAATCTGACGCACTGTCTGCCACGAATCTTTGTAAACTATTACCGGTAATTCAAAATCAGTTACATACAGTGTTTTTGAGTTTTGATACAGTATCACAAAACATAATATTGTGATACTCAAGTGTAATTTCTTACACAACTAGCGATGAAATCATTATATTCATTCAGTTGTCAGACAACAGAAACAGAAAAATATCTAAAGGATAACTAAATCATAAGTTTGGCTGTATTAAAACGCAGTATAGGTCATCACAGAGAGAAGGACGAACTCATAACAGAAGTTTAACCAGCTGTAACTCAACAGGCTGCATCAGTAACACTCTTAACCTGATGTACCAGAGCCAAAATAATAAATAAATTCAATAATTCCTTCAGCATTTTATTGTAGATAATAATGAAAAAGCTGGTGTGAATGCATGTTGATTTCACATGTAAAAGGCATTTTCAAAATTACCCAGCTTTAGATTGATCACACAGTATCAGTCCTCTCATTCTTGTATGTGCTATTTTAAGTAGGAGGAAAAGTAGTTTGTTTCCTAGCATTCAAAAATGATCCACGACAAATAACTTCAGTAATAATACCAAGTGTGAGATGCTTTTATAGAGGCCTTCAAATGTCGGCGGTTCTACCAAAAGGCTGGTCATTAAACACCTCACACACATCCACACTACAGCATCCACAGTGCTCACAAACAGCAGCAGCCCACCTACTCCATCCCCCCCTTCTCTCTCTCTCTCTCTCCTCTCTGCTCTGTCTGAACCATTCAAGCAAAGCACCATAGGATTATCCTTCACTCATTGAGAAACACACACACATACACACTGCACAGTGCACCCTGGCAGGAAGATCTCAGATCACAGATTAGTGCTCCTCTTCTCCTGCTCTGCACGCTGATGCTCCGTCGCCAAGCCAGCCAGTCAGCCAGTCAGTCAGAGAGGACG
>CAKALG010039718.1:0-15916 GCA_916700815.1 Helicolenus hilgendorfi
GGCTGCCACGGCCAAATGTAAGAGCCTGTCAAGTCGGCAGCAGCAGTTGGATCTTAATTGAGCGAGGCCTCCCAGTCGAGTCCGCGTAGTAGGGATCTGGGGACCACCCACCCAGATGTCTGTGTGGGGAAAACTCAGAGTTCATCTCAGAAGTCTTAAAATGCCAAGTGAGACTTTTTCGCATTTCACTCCCGACATATTTCCCGAGGCTGCGCAGCCAATCAGTGGGAACATTTTCAACATCTTTCCTCTTTAACTTTAAAATCACAGCCCCGAATTTCCGAATTTACAACCTTCATTCCCTCGGCTAATGCCCTTTAAGAATGCAGGCAGACCAACAGCAGCACTCAGCTGGTGACTATATCTCTAGTCACAGCACTGCAACAGCGACAAGCCACCGATCAATAAGCGACTATGTATTGCAGTTTTCGCCTCTTAACTTGATGGAGAAATTCCAGACAGGCTTAAGTCCAAGGTCTCTCCTCTCCTCAGACAGTCGCTGTTTCAGTGGCTGGTAGTCTTGTGAAACAGCAGCAGGCAGATTCCATACTCAGGGGACGGAGTGATTGTAATGCTTTTAGGGTTTAATGCTTTTTAGTGTATTTATAGATCTCGGAGGGACGCAGAGTGCTCTCTCTCTCTCTCTCTCTCTCTCTCTTTCCCTCCCTCTTTCTCTCTCTTGCCAGCTCCCATCTTGGTGTCGTGTTCACAGCTTTTTATCAAATTCTACGGCGAGAAACCTGAAACAGGTAACAACAGGCTGCGGTCCAAACGCGACGGGCCTCGATGTGAAAGTTACACAGAGAATTCATTTTTAGGTTTCACGCTTTGTGTTTCAGTCTGCGTGTGAAGTGTGTTTTACACTTTGTGTGATAGTATCAAGAGGTATTGCTTTGTGGTGTTGTGTTGGGGGGCTCTGCTGCTAAACCCTGTGGTTCTGTACTTGGTTTTATAGGGCTGTTATGTGGTGATTGTTGTTTTAATATTTCAGTATTTGTATTTAAGAGTTTTAAGATTAATTCACAAACTTTTTCAAAGGGGAAAGTCATCCCAAAAGACGATCTTTTAAAACCGCCGGGTCTAATTTGTAGCGTGTATTAATCCTGCAGAAAGCGGAGATATTTCCGGCTGAGCCGCAACGGACTAACTATTGAAACACATACAGTATAATTTAGGCATTAGTGTGTCCTTTGGAATCAAAGAGAAACGGCTTCTTCTTTCCAGGCTCATCACTTTACAGCGACATTCATCTATTATACAAAGAGAAGTCCTTCCCAGAAAAGTGAGACTTGACAGCAGCCTCATAATGCAATGCAGCCACTAGACTATTTTTTGTGCTGCGCAAATGCAGTAATGCAATTTTTACTAACTTACAGTATGGTTCCACACCTTTTAATCACTTTCCACATTATCGATTTATTCGGCGATTCAAAAACTTTTTGGGAGAAAATGAAACAATCAATCAGAGCTTGGTAGGTGGCATTAAGAATGGGTATCTTCGTACATAGCTAGCTATTTGTCTAGCTACTTCCATGAAAAATAGTGAGAGAATATGGCAATAAAAGTGATGGCAACCGCGGATGAGTTTGTGATAGTTGTACAGATTGTTTTGTAAGTTCACTTTAAGAACAACTCTTAAAAACAGTGGACAACTCCGGCGTCTTTTTTAAATGCTTAGAGATAACTAAATATCATAAGACCATTGATGTACCTTCACAAACTGTTGACATTTACAACCACATTATTAAAGTATGGGTATCTTTTTCCTCAAAATGAGCATTTTAACAAGGCTCACTGCTTGACCCCTCCTAAAATAGGGCCAAAGGTTTTGCCCTTTTGGAAAAATGTTAACAAATTTGGGCACCCTTGACTTCTAACCCCCAAAAGGCACAACTAGACCACAATGTCAACCATCATACCAAATATGAAGTTCCTAAGTTAAATAGTTTCTGAGTTCTACCCCGGAAACGAAATTGAAGTTGAAAAAAATCACAGTTTTTGGATAAAATTTCGAAAATTTTGGGCACCCTTGACTTCTAACCCCCAAAAGGCACAACTAAACCACACCATAAACCATCTTATCAAATTTGAAGTTCCTAAGTTAAATAGTTTCCGAGTTGTACTCTGGAAACGAAAGTGTGACACGTGAACGGATGGAAGGACGAACGGACGGAAGGACGAACGGACGGAAGGACGGACATGCGGAGCACTATAGACCCCTGAATGTACGTTGTCGCAGGGGTATAATTATTATGTGTCTTTATTAAACAAGGATCATGCACAAAAACATTAATGTCAAAATGAGAAGAGATGATTTATGCCAGATTTACTTGTTAGCTCATTTCCATCTGCGGTCCCTGGGCGGGTAAACACAGAGCAATCACCAGACACCAAAAACATTAATTTACATGCAACACCATTGCACAGTCTCAATCACACCAACACTTATACAGACAAATCTAAAAGAAAACAAATAAATACCAGCACATTCATCCAGTACAACTACAATTCATTACAATTAAAAACCTGAATCACAGTTAAATAAATGTCTACATGACTGGTTGTTGCATTATTTTGCACGACGGGGAAAAAGAATGAAAGTCTGAATGATCAAGTGTAACTAATAGTCTATACACGGTTTAAGAAAATGCAAGGATCAGGTCTTGGCTCTGTAATAAAACATCCTCTCCTCAGGCTGCCCTTCTTAAAAGATACGCCTTTTGCACTTTCTTTGATTGACAACGCGACCTTGAACCCCGTCAGCCAAGTGCTAGAGAAAAAAAAGGTGGAATTAGAATCAAGCCCCCTCTGCATCCAAAGTGAGGCGCAATTATAAAATACTTTTTCCCTTTCAGCCTGCGGTCTGATGAAGGTGATCCATCAAGCTGAGACACGTCAAACGACCGTTTCATAGCCCTTTCATGGTGGCTGAGGAAAAGCGAGGCTGGCCTTGGCACCACTAAACCCCCCCTGCCTTTAGATGTGTGTGTGTGCGTGTTACTGCATGAGTGTGTATAATTTGCTGTAGAAAGCAGCACCGGTGATAGACGACATATGGAGCGGTGTGCTAGTGAGGCGATGCAAGGGTATTGGGCGACATTAATCTAGTTTTGATGGCCCTTGTCAATCTCCCGTGTAAGACGCATGTTTCCCGTATTACACTCGTGGGATCAGCACTTGAACTAGTTCTGAGAGATGTATGATAATGTAGGTAAGCTGGAAACAATGCTACTCCTCCTCCTGTACAAGGGGTGGGGATATTAAAGTCATGTGCACTTATTTATTCCTCACTCTTATTTGCTGCGCTTTAAAGTGCATTTGGGAACCAAAAAGTGCTTCTGCTGTGATAGCGCGGACAGGTTTAATAAATGCAACGATTCGGATGCACGGAGCCAAATAACGCTCTAAAATAAGCATCGTATTTCAGCCTTGCCCACCTCAGAGTCCCTGGGTGAGTCTTATCTTAATGAGTATACTCTTCCTTTGGTGTAAGCAGAAAATAAGTTCATAACAAATGCTGGTGGTGTGTGGTTATGTCTGCATAAGGGTGTGTGTGTGTGGTTAGTCGTGGTCGGGATGTCCCTTAATTTGCCATTTGTCAAGTATTTAATGCTCTTATCAACATGGCAGTGGGAAAATATGCAAATGTATGTATATATTTATTAATGGAAATTAATTAACAACACAAAACAATGATAAATATTGTCCAGAAACCCTCACAGGTACTGCATTTAGCATAAAAAAATATGCTCAAATCGGGATAAGCGGTTGAAGATGAACGGATGAACATAACATGTCAAACTGCAGCCCAACAGGCAACAACAGCTGTCAGTGTGTCAGTGTGCTGACTTCACTACGACTTGCCCCAAACTGCATGTGATTATCATAAAGTGGGCATGTCTGTAAAGGGGAGACTCGTGGGTACCCATAGAACCCATTTACATTCACATATCTTGAGGTCAGAGGTCAAGGGACCCCTTCGAACATGGCCATGACAGTTTTTCCCTGCTAAAATTTAGCACAAGTTTGTAGCGTTATTTAGCCTCCTTCAAGACAAGCTAGTTTGACATGGTTGGTACCAAAGGATTCCTTTGATTTTTTTAGTTTCATATGATGCCAGTATCTTCACTCTATCCAAACGGAGCCCGCTACAACCCCTGAAAGATCAATTGCGTTCTATCTTTCTATCTTTTCTACTCAGCAGATGTTGAAAGTTTCAAAGTTGGACTCCAACTGTGTTTGTTGCCCTCGGGGAGGCGGAGTCCTCGGCTCGCCACCTGCTCCTCCGCTCAGAGAGGTAGAGACATCCTGGCCGAGACCCAGATTCGTTCTCGTTTGGAGGGATAAAGAATGATCAGGCTCTAGCTCTAATCAGTGCCCCCTTCCTGTGTTTTATAGACTTTACAGGTATGCTTACCTCCCGAGAAAGAATACACACAAATAAACTGCGCGCATGCACAAATTTGCTCCAGCAGTAGATGAGCTGCAGTTTGTCGTGGCTCGGTTTCAGGTTGTTGTTTTTTTATGCTCGCTGGGTTCCAATTCATGTTTTGTATGCAAATTGTGATTTAACAAATGAGAGAGCTTGCGTTGAAATGACATATTTTGCTGCAGTAGCATAATTGTTTGGACATTTCAACTTAGAAACCCCCAAAACCACAAAGCATGACTCGCAGGAAGGTGACATTTATCACCCTGGCTATGAGAAGATAAACACCTATACCGTTGTGTGTGCCCAGCTTTCTTCAGACTCTGCCTTCACCGCTGTGGCAGTTTGTAATTCTGCTCTTTAATTTCTATTCATGACTAATTTCTATTCATGTCTAGTGTGGAGGGAGAAGTCATCAAACACAATGTGAGAATCTGCTTTATTTGCATAAATATAGTGAATCTGCTTTGCCTCTCTTAGGGAGAATGAGACGCTCTTATCTATTGCAGACCTATTTTTAGCAACGCTATAGCGGTAGGAATAAAAATGTTGCTCTGTTGGTCCACCACTTTGGTCCAGACTGAAATATTTCAGATGAATTGCCATTCATGGTCCTCAGAGGATGTGTCCTACTGTCTTTAGTGATATCCTGACTTTCCCTCTAGCGCCACCTTGACAAGCTGTACTTTGTGTTTAGTGCTAAAAACGGCGAACATGGTGAATATTACTTGTTTAACATCAGCATGTTAACATCGTCATTGTGAGCATGATAGCATGATGATGTTAGCATTTAGCTCAAAGCACCGCTGTGCCACACAGAGATGCTAGAGTGGCTGTAGATTTTTTTGTTTATTTATTTAAAATGGGTTTATTTCACATTAAAATGCTATGCTGCCAAAATTCTGAAAAACGTGATGCTACTTGTTTTTCTACAGTACCGCAGGTAGCCTACCGGGAATCAGGGCTCGAGTCTAACAGCGTCCCGTCGACTCAGGGACGATAAAAAAAATTCCTGATAATGCTACATTGTGAAAAACAAATCCGTGTTGAAATCGGCAGAAGGAAAGTCAGTTAATGTTAGCTGTAAGCAGACTGTGGGCAGCACAGTCTTGCTTGGCTTAATAACTGAGCTAACAGCTAACGTTAACGGAGGTAGCATTGAGTTACATTATGATGCATTCAAGCTCTATTCGGTAAAAATGAGGAGAAGGTAAATTACAACATTATTATGATGTGTTCAAATGCAATCTAGTAAAATGTAGTTTTTGTGAGAAACATGAGGCGAATCATCAGGGTTTCCTTATAAATACGCAAAAAAAAAAACAGTATGCAAACAGGATTCATTGTTTTGCCTTACTGCGGTATCGAATTGGGTATCAAGAATCGTGAAATTTCACTGGTATTGATATCAACTACTAAATTTCTGGATGCATGGAAATGCAACAAATATTTCAAAACCCTGCTTTAAATTCCTCTCACATATCTACACTTGCTTTGTGGTTGATTATGGTGCAAAGAATCAATGTCTTATAAATAGACATACGGCTTCACACTGCCTGTGTGTGAATGTAAAACATAGTCAAAACACTGATCAGCGGCCTTTCTTAGGAAGGTGAAAATGAAGAGGCAGAAAAGTTAAAGAAGGATTTTTAACTTGATACTAAACAGATGAAACACAAAAAATGTCACTGATATTTTGTACACTGTAAAACCATTACGTCTGTACTTTCTGTCCTGTTTTTTGGCTGTTCAATATTTTATACAGCTAAACCCAAAATAACTCTAAGGATCCCCGTCTGACACAGTTCACATTTCACATCACCTCATAAGAAAAATACAAAAAACACGAGGTGAAGCCTCCGAGGTGTAAAGCTAACATTCTTTCTTCTGAAAAGTAGAAGTATGCATCATAACTCCCAGGGCCTGCTTGTCTTCCCTGGCGCAACACTGGAGCAACGATTTACCGAACTGTTTATTCTGTCAACCATTTGCACTTCAGTCCAGACATTTATACCCTCTACAGCTCATCCCTCCCCGCTGCTGCTTCCGAGTTTAAAGATTTGGAGTTGTTTGTCAGCTTTGAAAAACAAATGATCTGTGCAGAAGTTCAGCGGAAGCTTTAGTGTGAACTCTTCCACTTGAGAAAAATTAACACCTAAAAAGTAAATCTAATCAAAAATGACACGGAGTTAAAGGAGAGTACCACTGAAATACCAAACTCAAATAGGTTTTACATTGGATTTATGTTTTTTAATGTCCATAACTCCTGTCTCCTTTACATGTAAATGGGGTAAACATTACATCAAAGCACGGCTCTGCAGGGATTGAATTGCAAAATATCAGTTTTATATATCGTGCTGTAGGCATGGAGTGGAGATGAGGCGAGTGCTTTGGTGGGGATATTTATGAACAAAATCAGTTGAGTTTAGGGATAAGGTAAGACACCAACCATGACCCGCAACGTCCCTGGTTAGAGTCAGACTGGGGACCTTTATTACATCTCTCTCTGTCCTTTCCTGTTATCGCTCTAGTGGCGCTATTACATTGGCAACATTTTTATTCGCAACAGAGCGATGATGATCTTTTTCCTCAAATCTGCACGTTCCAGTTGATTGCAAATCCCCCAAAAAGCAATCTCATTCCGCTTTTAAAGACTGTGTTTGACATTTTGAGAACTGCACTTATTCGCTTTGTTGCCAAGAGTCAGATGAGAAGATCAATACCACTCTCATGTCTGTACGCTAATGCCGCATTCATTTCATATCGTTCAAATGTAATTGTGGGATGGGAAATTTCTTACAGTGATGGTATCTCACTTGATGAAAACAACTACAGCATTGTCAACAAACGACTACAGTTACATCTAACTTAAATCTAATATTAACATTAATAAAACCAATTCAGTACATCTGCAAAAGATTACATTCGAGCACATCATGATAACAATATACTAATTTTACTGAATAGAGCCTTAACGCATCATAATGTAAATCGATGGCACCTCCCTTTAATGTTAGCTGTTAGCTCCGTGCAGGACTGTGCTGCTTACCGACCGCTAACAGCTAACGTTAACTAGCTATTGTTCTGTCGTTTTCAACACAGATTTGTTATTCGCCGTGTAGCATTATCTGGGAAAAAATAGGGTGCGTGCCCAGTACACAGATATAGTGAGTTCATAGCATCCCAGACACATTCGTACGCGGCGCCGTTAGCCTTAAGGCTTTATAAATTTTGGCATCGACTTGGTACCAAAGCATCAGTTCTCGTGACATCCCTAGTAACCATCTATCCATCTGGAATAATACCCAAAGTCGGGATAATGGGAGGTTTTCCTGTTCTTCAACAACAACAATATAGCTGGAGGCTGGAGGATGTTAGTTTAGCTTAGCATAAAGACTGGAAGCTAGGGGAAACAGCTAGCGTGAAAGTGCAAAAATGCAGCAACCATGTATTTTCTTTTGTTTCATACGTTCGCAAATAAAATGTAAAAATGACAAGTTGTTAATTACTGTGCTCTGATAGGCCTGTTTGTGATCTTTGAGGAGAGCCTGGCTATAACTGTCTTTATGCTACGCTAAGCTATAGCTCCATACTTGGGGCACAAACATGAAAATGGTATCACTTTTCTCATCTAACTCTCAGAAAGAAAGTAAATCATTTCCCAAACTGTCAATTCCTTCAAAATGGGCTCTGCCTTACATATCAGAAAAATAAAAAGACCATCAGCGACTGTGGCAGATTCATGAAGTATAAATATAGTCCTGCTGTTCTCCACAGCAGCCGTCCCAGAAGGGATATACTGTTTATATTGAATGCATTGCGATGTGATGCACTATTTATGAACGTTCATGTCAAATTCATTGCAGCTATATTTTAGCACAGGGATATGTGCATTTTCACATGAGTGTGCAGAATCCACACCGGGCCGGTGTGTGAGTGTCGCCGAGTGTGTTTTTCGCTCCAGATGGTGCGTAAGCCCGTGTAGCTCCCGCACTTATCGATGCAAGCTGGAATTATGCAGACGCGCTTAAATTCTGCAAACAACCCTTAATTCTTAATTTAGATATTAATTAGTTTCCCTGTTACTTGGCAAAGCCCTGTTATTTCCCCTGACACCACGCATGTTTATAACTGGAGCGTCTTCTGCTTCACGCTGCAGAGGAGCATGTAGACGATGTAGGAGGCTCAATAGCATGATTGAAACTAGCTCATTAACAGAGACCACTGCAGAGGGCCTGACGACGAGCGCATTCATCAGCCGGCAGTGAATACATGTAGGAACCGTACTTTATGTGATGTCAGTTTTAACTACCGAGACCCTATAAATTAAATTTCTTTGATTTCAGTGGAAGCTTACGTCTAGTTTTTTACATCATGTTACATACAGTATTCTCATTGGTAAACTGTTGTAATCCCACTGTCGGGTCCCGTGAATCACCCAGATCTTGACAGTATTTTCCTGCAAATGCAAATCATATTTACTCAAGAGGCACTTTGAAGCATACCGTGGCGCCAGAAATGCTAATAATATTAATGAATGTGTGAAGAGAACAATCAACACAATCGCTGTTTATTTCTTTGCAGCGACTATAATTTCGACCTCATGCTTACATGACGTCCATTGTGGTTCATTTTCACTCCTGGATGATATAATTGGCTGTCTTTATTGCTGTTGGGCTGAGACAAACAATTATTTTTGATTAATCTACGGAGTATTTTTCTCATATTTGGCCTGTAAAACTTCAGAAAATAATGAACCATTCCCGAGAGCTTAAGGTGACTTCCTAAGATATTCAATTTACTCCAACAAACAACCAACTCTTACATACAGTATTACAATGTAGAAGACAGATTTTAGTTGTTGCTGTTTCCTATGATATTTTATTCTGCTTCTGAAATCATAAATAACAGAAAGAACTTTTACTCCCACTTGCTTTTGGATTCAAGAAGCAAAACAAAGCTGCGTTGGCTGAGTCACTCGATCATCCCCCCTCCATCCCGTTGTTTCATATTCACGTAATTTCCTCCTCAGCTTCTCACTTTTGCCCCAATGCAACTAACTCCTGTGAGATTCTTGTTGATAACCAAAACAGGTGATTTTTATTTTTTTTTTAAAGAGGATCTATTATGCTTTTCCCCTTTCCTTTAGTGTGTTATCTATTTTATTTGTGCATGTAAAAGGTCTGCAAAGTTATAAAGCCCAAAGTTCACGCAGAAGGGAGTTGCTCTCCCCCACAGAAACACTGAACTGCCCGGAAGGCCTTGATGGAAGTCCTGCCTTTTTTTTTCTGTAACGTAGTGATGTCACCACATTTTTCCTAGCGGCTAGTAGATACACCCTAAAACAAAGCTAGTTAGAGCAGATCTGGAGCGGAGCCCAAAGAGTTGGGTTCAGTTGACCAATCACAGCAGACTTGGCTTTTTGGGAGGTGTGAGGGAGTTGAAGGAGCTCAAACAGAGTGTTTCAGATGGAGGGTGAAAAGAGGTGCTGCAGCACAGCCGGTATGAGAAACGTAAAGCATTTTTTGAACATTAAAGCATGCAAACATGTTCTAGTAGAAACCCAAAGTACAAGTGTGCGTCGTAAAATGATGCATAATAATCCTCTTTAATGTCCATGTCTGTCTCCTTTTCCCTCCCAGTGCACCCCCATCGTCGGCCATGGATTTGTGTTGGACAAGTACAAGTGCCAGTGCCGGAGAGGATTCTACCATCCAAGCCGAGTGGCGCTCAATGGCTTTAAAAGTAGGTTACAAATCCCTCAGCGATATAAAAATACATATTGCAGCAAGCTGTCAGATCAAAACTTTGAATTTTTCAAAAGCAAGCTTCTGGGATTTATGTAAAAGTTAAAAAAAATAAAAATAAAAAAACATCTTGTTTTTCAGCTGACAGCCACACATTTTGTTTGAAATTCGTCTTATGTCTTTGAATGGGTTTCCTGGGGCCTGCGAGGTTATGAAACCCTCAAGCTTCAGTCAAAGGATTTCTTATTGTGGAAACGTCTACTATGTTCCTATTCTGAGCTCTAGTGGGAGCCACAGGTGGCTTCTGAATCACAGACCTGTTGGATTATAAGGTGGCTGTGTAGACAGAGAACACATGTTGGTGGAATAAACTTCAATAAAGGATTAGTCACACTTTAATTGACTGTTGACTAAGCCCCGAAACCCTTAGTTACTGTTGCTACGCCCGTAAAGCTTTCCGTTCTCACGCAGCACATAATGGCAGATTTACCATTTGAAATTGTTTTTTTTCAACAAATGTTCTTTGATTTCACCCAGAAGTAAACAAAAAGAACCGTGGATTTTGTTGGCTGAAATGACAAATGTCACTATCAGACTTTGTCAGCTATAGCTAGCTAGCACAAGCTAATTCTAAAACACCAGTTGACGTTTTAATGTTTCCAGCTGAACCCAGTAGAAGATTTGGAAATGAAGCAGCAGTATTGTCCTTGTATTGCAGGGTAAAGGTATTAATGTCGTGTATTATAGTACAATGTTAATGGTAACGCTGTATTTCTCCATGCTCTGATGAAGGCCACCAAGGCCGAAACAAATTGGTGACATTGAGATTAGTCAACTTTGTCCTGAGGATCTGTGTGTGTGTGCTACTTATTGACCTTTGGGTATTCAATATTGTAATTAAAATGTCATTTGTTCCATCATGTCCCTTAGTGGTTTGGATGCTAAGGCCTTCTATTGAAAATATTTGGACAAGCAACTAATTAGATTTACGCTTTAATCTTCAAACAGTATGCTTCACTTTTACAGGAGAAAAAGATTTGACGATGAGAAACAACCAATGACACTCAGCAAGTTTGGCTCTAGCTGCTATGTGATGTTAATCACCCCAAATCAAATAAAGAGCAAAGCTGTTAACGTTACGCTGATCTCTGGTATATTGGAATTTTGGATTCCACAGAGTGGATTCTCCAGTCCTGAAGGTATCATGCTAACCTGCAACCACACAAAACAATGCAGTTAGCTATAACATGCCCTCTTCCTATGGAAATAACACTTGGTTACTTCCGTAGGTTCGGCAGATTAGCCAGACATGCTAGTGTTTGCAGCTTACGTCAAAGAACGTATATTGTCTAGAAGGGAAAGTCAATTGGTCGTTCCAACATCAGCGCCCAGCAGCTAAGCTACGCTTCCACTGTTTTGGACTACCGGACGCCAGTAAAACATCCACCGACAAAGAGCCGTACAAAAGTAAAACAAAATGATTTCTATTCTATTGTCATATTGGCCATTTCAGTAGAGACATTGAAATTATGACAATAGAATAGAAATAATTTAGTTTTATTTTTGTACGGCTCTTTGTAGGTGGACGTTTTACTGACGTCCGGGAGTCACTTTCAGTCCAAAATGGCAGAGGCGTAGCTTTGCTGCTGGGTACTGATGTTGCAATGGAACGATCGATTGACTTTCACTTCTTACCTATATGCGTTCTTTGCTCCTATTAAAGCCCCATACACATGAAGAAATGCAAAGCTTACGGTTGCTGATAGCTCAGCAATCGGACAATCGCGGTTCGGGGGAGGGGATTAGCAAATGGTGAATCAATATCGTCCGTCCTGAAGACCTGGCTATGACTCTCATAGGTCCATTATTCATTATTTTTCATTCAGATGTGACATACAATAAATATGGGCTGAAAACTTAAAAATTGGAACATGTACACACAAATTGGCTTTGGACCTCACCTCCTCCGATGTTTCTCCTCTCACCCTTGCGATTTCCATGTATCTCCTTAACTTTACCTCCCTGCTCGTGCTTTGGTTTTGAATGCCTACATTCTGACACCTTGACTGAAAGCGCTGCAGTGTCCTCGGGTAGAAAGCTTGGCCCTGATGAGCGAGATAATCAAGCAACTGCGGTGGTTTTCATCCCTGACTCCAACAATGCAGCACCCCGAGGGGGATGATATGCTAAGCTGGAGCTTTATTGTAATGCAGCGTGATGAGTCTCTTCAGTCTGTGAAGAGCCTCATCTTCCAAGCCCCGTGCAGACCCCGTCATTAAAAATCACTGCGGCTCAGATTGGGTCGCAGTAGCTGGCGACCCCGATTTACCCCCCTGGAGCCCGTCTGTTATTCCTCGTCGTGCATCCCAGAAAAACAGACCAGACTGGAAACAGATTTTGCATTGTTCCCTAGCAACAGGCCAAAAGGACAGATATCAAAGGGGAAGAAAGGATAGAGGGAGGAAAAGACACAGCCTGCAATAACAAATGAATTATCCTTAAATGTGCAGTAGACGCTAATGAAACATGACATTTGATTTGAATGTCACAATCGCAAAATCCTATTACAGTGTCTTGTGGTTAGGGTTAACTGAGCTAAGTTTAGACCATAAAGCCACGAATTATACATGAAAAGACAAAAAACAAGCAACACAAGTTTACAATTAAAATTGAGGAGATTGTGTAATTACAGTTGTGTAAAAAAAAAAAGCATCAGGACAAAACCTCAGCAGCAGCTTGAAAGACTAGCTCGCTGAGAGAAATGTTTTTTGCAATTACAGCCTCTCTGAAAGATTACTCCTGATAGGTAATCTGATGGAGGTGCTGCCTGCCTGTGACAACTGACCCCAAACGGAGAGGCGTGGACTCACACAGCCCAACACTAGATGTGTGAACCTGAGTCGAGAAATTACAACCTAATGGGGTTTCTCTTCCTATCTTTCAGTTCTTTTCCTTCCATCCTCTCTCCATTCACTGTGACAATGATTTGACCCTCAAACGTCCAATCAAAGACTGACAGACAGACCGTGCGCCCAGTTTTGCAAACCTCTAATAATCACACAGATAGTCGTGATGAAAACTAATACGAATACATTATTTAGATATGCGCACATCTGAACTGATACTAAAAATAACCACTTTTTTTTTTTTTGCAATAATATTTGGCTGCTGCTGGCTAAAACGTGGTACTCAATATTCATACATTTGAGATTCATCCGTCTCAAAAGTGCATGCAAAATGGGCCGAGGGAGCTTTTCAGATCTTTGTCAAGAGCTTTGTCGATTAATGCGTTTCTCACTTATTAGTCCACTGACGTCCCGCTCTGTCTCCACTATTAAGTTACACCCACACCTTTGACCTAGTTAAATGGCTTTTTGTTCATTTTTGAAGGTGGGGGTTCCGAAACATTTATACATGGTCAAAATGTTATGTTATTTTGTCAGCAGCTAAACTTATATGTATGAGGATGTAAATAGCAGAAGAAAACAATTTATTGCAGAATAATGAGGCAGACTAGACAATCTCTAAAGCTGAGCATACACTGAACGATTTAGCCCGTTTCTGGCCCGAATTTCAGCTTCGTCGAATGTTGTTTGCAGTCCAATGTATTTGGGGGACCGAGGACCTATTAACTCCTCCCAACCTGCCGTCGCACAGTTGGATGAATTTCTGACACAGTTGAAGCAGAGCCACGAGCCGATTCCCCAACGTCAGCGCCTTTTTTCATCTTTTTGTTTTACAGTAATCAGAGCGTAGCTATCAAGATAACAATGTACAATAGATATAGTAAAACGTAGCTAGCTTAGCTCCAATTCTCTCTGCAAAATGGACAAGCCATACTGTCCACAACTTCCTAGCCACCTGCGAGTCCATATACACCAGCACCTCTTTCTTTTTTTTAGACGTTTCAGCAGACAGGATTTCTGCTAGCAAACAAACTTTACCTGCCTCGGAGCTTTCAAACAAATCTTTACTGACAACTGTCAACAGCTCGAACAGCCCTCAGGGACTGACGGGCCGTGTTTCTTCTATTTTTACACGTACAGTGTGAACACTCAGGTTGTGGCTGACGATCAGTGTGAGCACATGAATCGTGAGCTTTGGCTTTACATCGCAAACGATCTACTCGTACAGCTAAGAGGACGAATTACACAACAACATTTCTTAAATCATACAGTGTATGTCCAGCATAATGCTGTGTTCACACAACGAGCGACACAGCAACAGGTCATTTACAGTAATTTTCAAGGGAAGCCGGTGAGATGAAGCTACAAACTGACGCCCGCTACGCGACAGGCGTGACGTGCTACAGATAAAGTTGAGCTGCTCTCAACTTTTTTCAGCGCTCCAATGACGCGGTGAAGCGTCAACCAGTCATGTTTTTGTTTCACCCTGTTCCCAGTGCTATTTAACGACATAACTACGCCAACGAGCGCTTGATCAACACTTCGACAGCCACTCTGCGACAATGTATCTGACAACGCTTGGCCGTTTTGTTGCTTTTGTCGCTCGCAGTGTGAACATAGCTTAACAGCTTCTAGCATAAATCACGTTATCCGTTATAAATACAGCTATTTTTGTGAGATAAACAGATACATATATCACACTAACAACATCCTGGCACCAGTGAAACTCACAATGTGAGCGTCAGTGTGAATGTCAGTCATACCAAGAATGAATACCAGAGAAGATAAACCGCTTAACTGGGATTCAGAAAAAAAAAGAGGCAAAAGTCAGCGAGAGGGTGGATCACGAGTCGTTTTGTTTTCACGGTCACCTCCTTCCCTTCTTTTCTAAACCCCTTAAACAAAGTGAGACTAACTGGAAATAATAAACCACTTTGTGTGATTTCTTACGTCAGTGGACTGCATCATTGCCTGAAAAATAATGTCTATTAATTATTACGTTTATAAATGTACCAGTCGATTCGTACTTAATTTATTTAATCATTACCAGAGTACTTTCTGCACATTCTCTTGCAATCGAGCTCTACTGAAGCGCTGCACAACTTTAGCACAGTGTTTGCATACTCTATGAGCTCTGGGACCTACAGACGAATTACATGATTATCAAACATCATTTTCAAGAAGAGCTGCATCATGTGTGTGCTGAAAACTTGGACTAAAGATTGACTCTAAATCCTGCCACAGCAGACATGTCGCCGAATGAACAAATTATATTTTTGGCATCGTCTGTCCTTTCTTTACATTTAATTGATTAAATTCGGGTTTCAGAGGCGCTTAACGCAACACATCCACGCTAACGTGAACACTCTCAAATGAGATGTTCGGAAAAAAAGAAAGTAATCTAGAGACGGATTTGATAAACCGCATCCAAGTGTGCTGCATGCTGGTATAACAACAATTAGGCAGACCGGAGTGATGAAGGGAGCGGTGTCACAGTATTTTATCCTCCTCTCCTTCATTATTCCCTCATCTGCCTAATTAAAGTCTGTATTCTTGTAATTATCACCCCCAAGGCTTTGTGATTTATTGGATTGATGATTTCTACTCCTTCAAATTGATTAACTGAGCATTTAATGAGAAGCCAGTGTGTGACAGCTCAACCAAATTAATTACATTGATAATCCTTGAAAACACTACAGTAAATCAGACCCACGTTCTGAGTTGCGATCGGACGCGACCTTTTCAGAAAGCTGTCTTTCTTTTGCTAAACGAGTACAAATACTTTGGTAACAAACAAAACATTTGGAGTTCTGTTTATTAACTGAAGTGTTCTC
>CAKALG010039720.1:0-14388 GCA_916700815.1 Helicolenus hilgendorfi
AGCGACAACGGTACCTGGACATCGGAGACTCTGCTTGAGCCCGGACCGCTGGCACTCTGCACGGCACAGAGTCCTATGACTTTTCTTTCGACATACTATACTATGATTTTTTTTACATACTATACTATGACTTTTTTCATAAAATTCTTTCAACATACTACACTATGACTTTTTTGATATGCTATACTATGACGTTTTTATGACTTTAAAAAAAAAAAAAAACGATATTATGACTTTTTAATGACTTTTTTGACATTCTATAAACATAACAACAAAAGTAAAATCTCACATGCATGACTAACATGTAATGATTTATTTGTACACTGTAGTATTGCTAGTAGTATTGCTATTTTTACTTAAGTAAAGGATCTGAATACTTACACAACTCCTCATCGACTGTATTGCAGCAACCTGCAATCACCAATGACTCAGAACATTTTGATATTACAGATCATCAATGTGGAGTTCATTTTAGATACTTTATACACACTACTGGGTAGATTGGCAGTATAGTACCACATCATATCATACCGAACATTTTTTATGTAACTAGTAACTGAAAGTGTCAAATAAATGTAGTGGATTAAAAAGTACAATATTCCTCTTAGTAACATAGTGGAGTAGTAGCATAAAGAACCATCAAATGGCAGTACTTAAATGTACAAATTTAGCAACTAAGTCTGGCTTTTTGCTAGAAAAGTTCATCAGATTTAATGCAACCATAGAAAAACAGTAAAATACCCATACATCAGCTCCACCTCCACCAACAACTGACAGTACAAATACTACTAGCAGTGCATACTGCTAAGAAGTACTTTTCACTGGGTTAATGAAGCAATACATGTTGTGCAAGGACGGAAAACATCACGAGTAAACCACATCTGCTCTCCACCCGCTCTGGTGAAAAGTGACTCACAGTGTGGATCAATAAATCAAATGTAGCACAAAGTAAAGCATTATCATGACTTAGTGCTAGAGGCTATTATCACACAGGCTACTTAGATTATGGGCGGTGACTTTACAGCTCATATAAATGTAATTAACGGTCATAATCTACAGGTTTACAATAGGACAGATCCAGTGGGTCGAGTTGATATAATAGTATAATATGTATAATAGTGAAGCAATTACAGTGAAATACTGTCAGTCGTCTGCTAGCCATACTAAGAATTCCCAATTTGGTGAATGTCCTTTTCACTTTACTGTTTAGTCTCCGGTCCTTTAAGAAGAGGAATTCTTCCTCTTTTATGTCAGACTGTAATGCAGTCACACCGGTTACAGAGCCGTAAAGGATGAGGTTTAAAGATAAGGCAATGGGTTCAGACAGCTTATCTTTAGAAAGCCCTGATAGAGGGAGCACAGACTCTGGCATTGTACAGCACCATGTTAATATTTAACAGATATATCTGAAGCATTGATGAGCACCTCTCAGAAAGAGATCTCAGGGAAGTAATTAGGGACCAAAGTCCATCAATCGTCGCCCTACAAAGTATTAAAAAGCTTGACATGATCGGTTAGTCACTTTATAGAAGAAATATTTCAGCAATAAGAAAACGGCATTGTGTGTTTTTTCTGTCAAGTGTGTTTGAGCTATTTTGTCTCTTTTAACATGACATTTCTCCATCAAAAGAATCTAAAATAGTCTGCCTTACATTCTCGATCACGTTGCCTTGATGTGAACATTTCGATCACGTTTCATGCCATTCAAACATGAAACCAAAAAAGTTTCATCGTTGATCCTTTAAAATGCGATCTAATCGGCTTTTTGGAAATTGACATGTTCCAGGAAGCAGGTTCACCGAGTTATCTAGGTATCTTTGATGAGTAACAAAACAGGCACGTTATGGGTTAGATAAATCAAGAAACCTGCTTCCCGGAATGGGGCCAAGCAACCTTTCAGTAAAGACTTTAGCTTCGACTGAAGGCAATTACAGTGAAAACAAACTGGGAATGTCACTTTTGTCCTTCGTTACATCTGTCCCCAGTCAACTGTTCCAAAAATACATACAGTATAGGGCAGACTGAAACATACTGCTTCCTGTGTACAACATGTGGTCACACTGGGAAGCCTCCAGGTGTGCAGCTGTATGAATATCTGACCCCTGATATTCATACAGCTGAGACACTTACAGAAATGAGACACATCCTGTTAGTGTTTCATTTGAGACACTTACAGGATGTCTCGAATGAAATAAGACGACTTTAGTACGTGGTCACATGCTGCCGAGTGCATCGCACCCTGTGGCTGCCCTGCACAAGTGTGCACACTGTAAATACTCAGCTGGTTAATCAATAATCCAGGCCGTTATCCTGACTAAGTGACTCTTGCCGGAGCAATATGTGGTGTCTGCAATCAAGATAGACTATATGCATTCATATCTGCCAATCACTTCACAGGTGATAGAGGCAACTGCAGGTCCTTGAACCTGAGTAGACGGGTCCAAACCTACAGAAAGGTCTGTGCAACAGCTCTTTTTTGAAAGTTGAAATCAGATCTGAGCACACAGACATGGTACATGGAGGAGAGAAATTTTCAAAATAAAACCGGACACAGACTAAACAAATCATACAAACATTTTGGGAAAAACGATTGAAGCTCACTTTTATTTGTTAAATTCAAACTATGTTTTAATCTGTTTATTTCTATGCTCTTTATTCTTTCTACTTCACAGATTGTTCTACTCGTCTCATCATTTAGCATTTGTCTATTGTTTACTGTTAAAGCACGTTGTAACTCTGTTCAGTAAAGTTTTATATTATTAGAAGGACTTTTTGTTATTCATTTGATATATATTTCTTTTACTTGACATAAATGTTCAGAACATCAGCTCAGTGATCAGAGATCAGTGGTTACAGACTGCCACTCACCCATCGCATTACAAATGAAGAGAACCTTAAGAAACAATTTGCCGATAGTGGAGCTACCGTAAAGCGACTGAGAACGCAGTGAAAACGCACCGGTAGATTAAACCTGTCACCGCCTGACAGACCGTCTAACACGGCATGGCACTTATCAAAGACGGGACACCTCGCTGGAATGACAGCTGATCACATCTATGTTTAGCTATCACAACACAGATGGGGATTTATAAACATTTCAAATGTCAAAGGTCACGGAGAAGCTGACCTCTGGGTTTGAATGCCAGGGGATTCATTGTGATGCTAATCCTGTTTTATCCAGTCAGACCCTAAAATAAACCGAACGCTCTGAAGAATGAGCCGTAATCCCCGTCACCGAGCACCGTGCTCCTGTTCTGAGCTGGGATGTTGCGTCACGGCCGGCGCTGCGGAGCTAAAACCATCATGAAATGAGAGGGAATATGAGAATATGAGCAGGTACAACAGATATCATTATGGGATTTTCAGAGCTAAAGAAAACAAAAGCCTGTACAGTGTACAAACCTACAGGAGCTGGAATGAACATACACACACACAAACAGACAATGATGGATCATCCTCCTTATATGCGAGTGCAATTTAAAAGAATAGTTTTGCAGAGAATTAGATGACAAATCAATCAAATCTCATGTTTGTGTGTACATAAAGCAGCAGCCAGCAGCCGGTTAGCTTAGCTTAGCATAAAGACTGGAAACAGGTGGAAACAGCTAGCCTGGCTCTGCCCAGATGTAAAAAAAATCATTCAGCACCTCTGAATGTCACTAATTAATACATTAGAACTTGTTTATTCAAGCAGTACAAAAACTGAAGTTTATCAAAGACAAAGTGTGGCTTTAGTCACAAGTCTGGCCGAGAAATGGTCCAGCAGTTAATAACCCTGTAGCCTTTTTACCACTGCTCATTTTACACTCTTTACTTTTGCATTTTCTATTGTTTTTTTATGCACAATTTTCTGCCTTTCCTGCATCAAGTTATGATGAATGTCTTTATGTCTTGAGGTCAGAGGTCAAGGGACCCCTTTAAAAAATCGCCATGCCAATTTTCCAACAGATTAACCCTAACCCTTATTATGTTTTCTAGTTTCATATGATACCACTATCTTTACCAACTTTAAGACTGAGCCCACTACGACCTCTTAAACATAGTAATGTGATCCCACAGGTCTCAGAGGGTTTGATCATTATTTTTTAGGGGTGCTCAAGCAAAACTAACTGTCATCTCAGCACCCCTAAAAACATACTGATCAAACTCTCCAAGACCTGGACATTTCCACTAGAACTTGATGCAGAAATAGGGCTGCATGATTACGGCCAAAATGATAATTACGATTATTGTGATCAATATTGAGATCGCATTTATTTATCACCATTATTCCTAAATTTTAGGGACAAATATTTTTATTTCAATTTCACATTTAAATAAACAAAGCGCTGTTTTCACTTCCACGTTGTGCTTCCCTCCAACTGTCAGAAACTCTAAATGTCATCCTTATACATTGTTATTGTCATTTATAGTACACAATATACACAATTATACACAATTAAAATGATTAGGAAATGAATGATTGTATTTTTATATAAATATTTGCTGTGATTAAAAAGAATCCTACAATTAGTAGTTCTAATTATATATTATAAGCTGCTTAGACTAGTGTTAGGAGGTTAACCACGTCAGAATTCCCTCTCTGATATCTTTTTTATATTATATTATATTTATTCAATCAACCGGATTTATTCAAGTTTCTCACCAAAAACTTCTTTTCACAAGATTACATCTGAACACATCATGATAGGGTTATAATTTACCTTTCGCCCAAATCTCATTTTACGGAGTAGAGCTTGAACGCACCACGGAGCCGTGTCCTGCCTCATAATTGAACTCAATGGAACCTCCGTTATAGCGTTAACTCTCCGGCTCCATGCTGCAGCTCACTGTTCCAAATGTTTTTAAGGTTGTTCCTCCACAGCCTATTTTGGATTTCCAATTGCGACCTTTAGGTCTTTGTAAAACCATCATGTGGCGACTGCATGTGTGTTTGATATATGAGATGGCTGAAAACTGGCTGCTGATTTGACGGTTCATCTCTAGCTGTTTAGGAAGCACTGGAGTTATGCAGCAGTTTTCTATGAGCGGAGCATTATAAACGTCTAGATCACCGTCGATCATGTTCAGTTCATTGCACGAAGACAAAATCGTGATCGCGATTAATATTCGATTAATTGTGCAGCCCTGTACAGAAAATCACAAATAAGAATGTAAAGATATTTACTTCATGTTCATGCTTGTTAAGCTTTTTACATGAGGATTACCCTACTACTGCTATTCTATGACATACATGACTTGTACCATACATTCAGGAATGTGTAGGCTGCATTTGTTAGCATTTGCTTTAAGGAGCTTTGGACCCAAAATGCCCACAAAGTCCAGATGGCAACTTGATGAGGTAAAGAAATTGGGGTTGTGATCTCTGTAGTATGAAGCAGCTTGAGCCGCTCATATGTGAGGTTCAACATGCTATAAACACAGCTCCAATCCTCTTAGGCTCAGGTCCAACTTGACGTACATCTGCAGCGATCTAATGAAATGTTATTTTGCCTTAATGCTCGCAATGTAAAGCTAAAGGAGGAATGAACATGCACTGTAATGTGAAGGATTACAAGATCATCTTCATTTGGGCTAAAAAGAAAGGAACAAAAGAGATCAAATAATTCACTTTAATGTCGCTGTCGGCTCTGCTTTCTTGGTTTTTAATCAGAGGTCAGACATCTGGCCTCAGGGCTTTTCCCAAATGGACAATAGCATCAAATCTATAAATGTGATCAAATCCTCAGTGATTAACTAAATGAGCTTTTTATGTAATATAGGGATCCATTAGAGGAGATCACTCACCATCTTGATAGGCCTCATAAACGCCCCCCCTCCCACCCCCATGCATGTTGTATGCATGTACATGAAAGGTCACGACCCGCTCTCATTCTCCACGCTTTAACGTCGATGACACGCCGGATGGCTGCGTCCATTGTTGAAGCCTGCAGATGTCAGGAGGAGATAATCACGACCATTAATGATTCTAATGGGATATCATTTAGCACAATCCCTTGTGTCTGTGTGTGACTCTACGGTGTCATGCACAGAAAAAGCTGTGCATTATTTCGTGGGGGAAAATAGGATGATTTTGACTGTTGGATTAATGAGGTTGATAGCAGTATATTACATATATTACATATATTAAACCCTGTCTAGTGTCATAAATATTCATTGTATACATTTTTTCCCTAAAAAGATGAATCGGTTCTATAGAGAGAGTTATTGTTTTTAGCATGTTAGCAGCATCTAGATTCTAGACTTAATATGTCAACAACTAGTGCATGAATGATCATGACAGCATGTTACCCAGAGGATGATTTACTCATGTACACAATTCTAATGTACTTTACTGGAGGATTTATCCTTTATACCACTTTATACTACTACTCCACCATGTATCTGACAGCTAGATTACTTAGCAGATTCAGATTATTAGAAAATACTAATTAACTCAAACTACGTTACTTTTATTAGCATAAATACAAATATCTATATCTATAAGCCACTGAGAGGCGAACGGGAGGACTTGTTCGGAGGGTTGTAGGCTAAAAATAAACCAGTTTCCAGCGCGCTGTAGGCCTGTAGGTCTCTCTGGGTTTATTCACATGTACATGTACTGTATGTACTGTATGTATGTACTGTATGTACTGTATGTACTGTATGTACTGTATGTATGTACTGTATGTACTGTATGTATGTACTGTATGTATGTACAGTATGTACTGTATGTACTTTATATACTGTATGTATGTACTGTATGTACTGTATATACTGTATGTATGTACTGTATGTACTGTATGTACTGTATGTATGTACTGTATATACTGTATGTATGTACTGTATGTACTGTATGTATGTACTGTATATACTGTATGTATGTACTGTATGTACTGTATGTACTGTATGTATGTACTGTATATACTGTATGTATGCGCACCACCACACAGTTCTGTAGATACTGTATGTACTGTATGTATGTACTGTATGTACTGTATGTACTGTATGTATGTACTGTATGTATGTATGTATGTATGTATGTATGCGCACCACCACACAGTTCTGTAGATATATCAGCGTTGTTTCCTTCAGCTGAATCCGAGCTGGCCAAACACGTTCCACGGTCAAATGTTTGCTTCCAGTCACACAGACACACCTGATTCATCAGCCGGAGGCCACGCACGTTCACTTCACACATTGATGCTCAGCCTGGTGGTCAATGACCGAACTGCAGGTACGTTCACCGATTGGGGCTCACAGGGTAGAGCAGGTCGGTGGTTCCATCCCCGGCTTTGCCGGTCACATGTTGATGTGTCCTTGAGCAAGACACTTAACCCCAAACTGCTCCCATCAGTGTATGGATGTGTGTGTGAATGTGTGTGTGGATGGGTGAATGCTGACATGTAGTGTAAAGAGCTTTGAGTGGTCAGAAGACTAAAAAAGGATTATAATACAAATCCATTTACCATTTACCCTGTTTCCTAAGCAATGATCAAACAAAAAACTATCCAACACTATGATACAGTACTAGGTTAAACTATCCAACACTATGATACAGTACTAGGTTAAACTATCCAACACTGTGATACAGTACTAGGTTAAACTATCCAACACTATGATACAGTACTAGGTTAAACTATCCAACACTATGATACAGTACTAGGTCAAGACAGGTGTCAGCAACCTTTACTATTAAAAGAGCCATTTTAGGCAAAAAAAATGTTTTAAAAATGCAGTGAGGGCCAAAGTGCAAATGTACTATGGAGTATTACGGCCACATTGAGGGAAAAACATCTGAGATTTACAGAATAAAGTCAAAATATTACTAGAAAAAAGTCAAAATATTACTAGAATAAAGTCATAACTTTACGAGAAAAAAAGAAAATAACACGTAAAATTACTACTTTATAATATTATGACTTTATTCTCATAATATTCAGATTTTTTTCTCGTAAACCTCTGATTTTATTCTTGTAATATGATGATTTTATTCTTGTAATATTATGATTTTATTCTTGTAATATTATGATTTTATTCTTGTAATATTATTACTTTATTCTCGAAATCTCAAATGTATTTATTTTTCGTCAATGTGGCCCTAATACTCTGTCGTACCGTCAAACCGTAGACCTACAACAATGATAAATAAAAATGAAATTTAAACAGAAAACAATTCATTTCCATGTTTATAAATCCACAGGGAGCCACTGGAGAGGAGCTAAATAGACGCAGGTTGCTGACCCCTGGGTTACGATATCTAGATGTTTTAAAGCCTGTAAACAGAGCCATGAGGAGGAGCAGAAGTCTAGTTTTCTCTCAGAACACTTGAATTATAATATGCTGAGAGGTTATTATGGAATTGTTGCCCAATGATGCCAAAAATATACTGCCTACTGCCGCTTTAAAGGACGACAGTCTACTTGTATCAGTATATCTATTTTTACACTATAGGCAAGTATTCCTACTTTTACTCCACAACGGGATTCTTCCAGCGCAGCTTACTACAGTCTGTGGTTGGTGTCATTTCAATATCAAAATAATGCTGTGATAGTTAACTGTAATTATTACACTGTATTCATTAGATCCATTTTACCCACAACCAGCCCTGCAGGCTTCTCCTCTGCAGTGCTGCTGTTGAATGCAACACATTATAGCAGCACACAGCATATGCAGCATTAATCAATGCCCAGTAATGTTTGGTTATAGTGTACTCTGTGTGCATCAGGCAGAGGATGCAATGAGCCAAACGTCTCATCTATGGGCTTTTCATTAGGATATAAACTCTTTTTCTTTTGGGATGCATAAGAAAAATACCCCAACCTAGATTTAAAAAATGAAATTAAATAAAGCATGTTATTCATGCCACAGTCATCTTTAATTCAGAGCACATGCATGAGGAATTCACTCCGCATATAGAATAATCAGACTAGTATTTAATGACACGTGTAACGGTGGAGTGGTTAGGGTTAAAGTGGTGTGTGTTAGGGTTAACGTGGTGTGTGTGTGTGTGTGTGAGGGTTAACGTGGTGTGTGGAGTGCAGTGACAGGGCCGTGAGCAGATGATTTAGATACGTGTTCACACAGTGCCAGGGACTCTGCACCTGAGAGCAGAGCCAATTCAAATATAGCACAGACTCTTGGGAAAAAGTTTCCTTGAAAAACATGATGAATGGCAGTCCGGCGTGTTTCAGCGCGAGGCTGCATGGCGTGACTAATGCAAACAGGTTTTTCTTAGGCAACAGAGTAACCTTTGCTCAACATTCGGAAATCACATTTTTTATTTCGACTCATATATAACCTCCTGAGGTAAAATAGCGTGCTGCTTTCAGAGTATATTTTACACCCTTTTCTGCATGCTAATGTTTGGAAAACGGCACCCAATCAGACACTAATTAAAACATCATCTAATGATTTAACTGAATAGAAGCCAGGCTGTGTGAGGGCAGGCTGTCTTTAGGTCCTTACATCAGCAGGAGAGAGTTGGCTGTGTAAATTTGAGTCAGCTCTTTGAGCAAACAATGATATAACTGTGTAAACACTGGGAGTATCACAATGTGGAGCAACACCACGGCACTTCTGAGAACTGTTGGCTAATTTTGGTTCACATGTACTGAGGCAGGTCCTTGTTTCCTGGGATGTATACATTACCCTGTAGGACAGATCTAAGTAGCTATAGGCTAACAGCTCTGTGAGGTTGCATTGAAAGGTCCCATATTGTAAAAAGTGAGATTTTCACGTCTTTTATATTGTAAAGCAGGTTTAAGTGCTTTATAAATACTGTTAAAGTATCAAAGCACTCAATCCATGGGGAAATACACACAGCTCGTATTCAGAAACTGTGCGTTTGAAACAAGCCGTTAGGATTTCTGTACATTTGTGATGTCACAAATATACAATATTTAGACCATTTCACAGTTTTAAACGTAAACATTCTAAATGTGTCCCAGTTTATTTCCTGGTTGCACTGTATGTGAATAACATCAGCTGACAGGAAGTAAACATGGACTCAAGCTGTTGCCTTGTAACGCAATTCCGTTGCGATTCCGTTGAAATGTGCTAAAACGGAGCGTTTCAGACAGAGACAGGTATATTCAGGCAGACAGTATGAGAAAAATAATGTGTCTTTTGAACATTAAAGCATGTAAACATGTTCTAGTAGAAACACAAAATACAAGTATGAACCTGAAAATGAGCATGATATGTCCCCTTTAAGCACATTTAGGCTTTGAGCTAAATGCTAACGCTAGCATGGATGCTATAAACCAGTCTTTCTTTTTGTACTACAATTTAAATTCATTCTCTGGGCACCGCGAATGTCTGCACAAAATTTGATTGCAATTCATCTACTGTAATATTTGTTGAGATGTTTCAGTCAGGACCAAAGTGGTGGACCAACTAACCGACAGACGAACCATCTCTAGAGCCACACCACTAGCAGGGCTAAAAACATTTAGCACCTATTTCCTTGGTCAGCTTTCTAGAAAATCTGCTGGATTAGCCCCTCAGAGTACATGGTCTCTTAACCGGCGCTGTTATCGGCTCTTATCTGTCCTCCTGACAACAGGAAGTAGTCGGGGTCATGGGAAATATGGTGCTGATTTGAAGTACGATCTCTTCCAAAACACCGAGGGGTAAGATATCATATATCTTTACTGGAGTACTGAAGCTTTATTAAAAGGGCACTTGACTCATGATCTCAAAGTCCTTATTTAGAAACGTCTCAGGATGAAATCTGATCTCAGCAGTTTGCATAGGTAGAAATCCAGGTCAGCAGTTATTTCTAAATCTTGAACTTCATAATGGAAAAGTCCCAGTTCTGTGCCAGCCGACATCCAGTATCTCCTCATTCCTCATATTCAGTATCCCAACATCCTAAACCTTCGACAGCTGAGATTGTCGGGCTTCTCTGAAAAGCGCAGATATACTCAGAAACTACTGCTGTGATCATGACTGGACCGGTCTGGGTCTGACTGACCTCTCGGAGGATCGGGTGCAGGAAGAGGCCAAAATGTTCCCATTAACATGGGCTGCAAAACAAACACAGTGTGCCAGAAGGATGCAGACAGGACACTGAGGCGGCTGCAGATCAAGATGAATGACCAACACCAGGTAGGGTCTGATCACTCGGTCACATTTCGGATGTTGAAATACTTAAATGACCTGATATGGCTTTCAGAAGGAAAAGTAGAACACGTAGATGGGTCATATTTAATGAAATCATCCCTCATTTAAAGCTCTTGTGATTTGAAGAAGTTAGGAAGTCTTCCAACAACAGTCTGTCCTTGTTACAGACGATGACTTTACTTCGATCTTTACCTAAACTATGGATCTGATGACAACTGCAGAGTAAAGATATTGATTTTGTAAACTTTGTGCAGCTTGCACAAAAGGCTCCAAAGGGCTCAAAAAAAGAAAGATAACACTGATTTAACCTAAACTTTGGAACGGTGGTACAGAAATATTAGGCTGCACTCTGTCTAATAGGTTTATAAAACAAGACTTTTAAACCACAGTTTGGTATTATGCAGGTTTATCAAAGAAGACTTTTAAACCACGGTTTGGTATTATGCAGGTTTATAAAGGTGACCAGAAAGCAAAGTCAATATTAAGAGGTTTAAAGTTTCCTCCTCCTGCAATAAAATCTGAGATTTTCTTTTCATCTGTAGTGTAGTAATACACAAGGGTTTCTATAGAGTTCAACAAACTAAAATTAAGACTTTTAAACACCACATTTCATTATCATACGGGTCACAGAATGACAAACAACCCCAATAGGGACAATAAGGCCTACGATTATTTAAGGACATGAATTAAAGGTCTTATTGATAAGTGAGAATATTTCAAATTGAAGTCATATTTTGAGGAAAAAGGTTGTATTATTTTAAGATTAAAATCACAATATTTCAAGAATATAAGTCATATTATTTAAAAATGTAATTAATAATATTTCATGTAAAAAGTTTAAATTAAAGGTCTTATTGAAAACATGTTATGTATTTGTTTTTAAATAATAGAGCCTTTAGAAAGGTGCTGAATAAAAGCATAGCTTTTCCTGAAAAAAAAAAAATTAAGATTGTGAATTAATCATTTAAAAAAATGTTGGCGGGTCGAAAATGAACGCTTTGTTTATCTGTGGAAGATATCTGACATTTGGTTCCCACTTCTAACCAGGCTTGTGAGCCAACAGTAAAATGACGTTGGTATCACGTGGTATAAAACGGATAAATGTCTGAGATTGACGGCAACAACTTGTTGTGAAGTGAATGCAATGGAACGGGGGAGGGAGAATGTTAACAATAGCACCTTTAATCGACATTTCTGCAACACTTTTGTCTGTATTTTCAAGCTTTATATAACATAACACTCCTACTATAAATAATGAATTAACATGACCTGGACCCAGTGAAGTAGCAAAAACTGAACAAAAATATCATTATTTAATTTAAGTTTTTCAAATTAAATTGAAGCCTTTTTAACACCTTCTAAGGCCTTTTTGAATTCAATGAAGACCATGAATAATGAACACTTTAGATATCTATGTAATGTACGCTCCTAAGTATTGAATAGAGAGTGAACACTGCCATCTGCTGGCCTATAGGTGGAGGTAATGTCTGCTTCTATTAAAAGAAAGCACTCATACACACTTCTGTATATTATCAAACTAATGTTTTTATTTGTATTGAAGGTTACAGAGCATCTTTCTATCAAAATAAGTAAAACAAAATTTAAATATGAATTCAGTGGTATTAGTGGTCTCCACTAATGGTCTGGGTTGTACAGTAAGAGTTCATTCTATTCATTAAGATGTAGGATTTTATTGGTCAATAACTCAGTGTACCACAATGGAGGAACTGAACTAATGAAACGTTCCTTTAGGGGCTGTGACGCCTTCTGACTATGTGCCCTTTGACATGTTACTGATCCAGTGGATCCATTTACACTATTTTATAACCAACTCTTCATATGATGACGTGATGATGTTTAGTCCCAATAACACATGTACTGTATGTCAAACTCACCGCTGCTTTCAAATATCTATAATCACACATACTGTACACAGCAGTGCCGATGGGATGGCGACACAAATGGATTGGTGGTGTAATTGTTACCAGATCGAGTGATTTGAGAGGACGAGGGGACACAGAAGTTCAGGGGTGTGTGTGTGTGCGCGCGTGTGTGTGTGTGTGTGTGTGTGTGGAGATGAGGTGTAGACGAGGGGGAGGGGGTTCACGAGTCTACGATCGTTTTTTTCTGCTCTCAAGGTTTCTGAAGTTGGCAGGCCGAATCTTCATCTCTGCAAATTCAATCGAGTGTTCGTGTCCCTTCCAGTGGAACCAGTTGATCCCCTGCAGCAGAAATACAGAGCACAGATCATCAGACAGAGAGATACTGGATCGAAACCAACAACCAACAGACGGACATGGAGGGAATCCTCCTGGAGAAATCACATTTGTTTCTTTATTACCCCAAAGATGAGAGATAAACAGCTGCACAGACATCATACATGTTGGAGAGAGTGGAACATTTCACTCCTTTTCTTTTAGAAATGTAAGAAAATGGCTGTATTTTGGGTAGATCTCAACAATTAATCGGTTACTAGTCAACTATTAATTTATCTGATAATCAATTCATCGGTTTGAGTCATTTTTTTAAGATTTTTTTTAAAAATGTGAATATTTTCTGATTTCTTTCCTCCTCTATGACAGTAAACTGATTATCTTTGAGTTGTGGACAAAACAAGACATTTGAGGACGTCATCTTGGGCTTTGGGAAACACCGCTCAACATTTTTCACCGCTTTCTGACATTTCATAGACCAAACAACTAACCCATTAATCAGGCAAATAATCAACAATGAAAATAATCATTAGTTGCAGCCCTAATTTTGGGAAACTGAATGTAAAGTGTGACAACAAATACTAGGATAAATCTCTGTTAATGTAAAAACTGACACATAACTTTAGACTACAAGAAGCATTACTTACATTACTAACATACAAGACTCCAAATGTCAATATCAGAACAGAGCTGCCCTTCAACAGGACCGTATGTCAATGAACTTCACAGAAAGATTTTTGGTCTGTTTCTTACTTTCATTGTTTAATGTTGACAATCAGTCATCTTTACATCGGACGTAGTCACACTTGTATCTTTACGCTGACTTCGCCGTCGCTAGCTCGCCCCGTCAGCTCCATATGTCCATAAATGTCAGTATATATGGTGCTCTACAATCTTAGCATCGGCTCGGCTGGTTTGACCGCAGCGTGATCAGGATGATCCGACCTTGCAAAGTGAAACAATGTGGTTCCTTGTCGTAAATGTATGACTTTATAATCTCAGAGAATATTGTTTCTCGTAAATTTGTGAGTTTCTTCTTGTAAATTTACCACTTAAATCTCAGAGCTTT
>CAKALG010039723.1:0-12698 GCA_916700815.1 Helicolenus hilgendorfi
TGTGTATTTAATCAGAGTAAAGAGACTGAAGGTGGGTTTATGGTTGCCGTAGTGAAGCCACAACGAGGTGCGGCTTTCACGTCGTGCGCAAAGGCTCTGCAAGTTGTCACGGTGCTTGGTCGTGCATCTCTGAACTTTTGCAACTACGCGCATGCTGCGCTTTTCATTTTGACATAGGGAGGGAAGACTGGCTGAGCAGGTTTTCCTGTAGAGACATCTCTACAACTGTTCATTGAGAGACCACAGGGACAGTCACATGACATTAAAAACACATGAGAGATCACTTTGTAAAAGCTAAAAAAGCTTTCATTGAATATTAAAGTAAAAAACTATTTAGTTTCTACGCCCCCTGGCATTTCGGAGCATACTGCAACAAGTAACGCGCTGATCATAAAAGTCTGTGTGTGTGTGCTAATAGCACGCACGCCATCTACGGAGACCTGCGTCAAGGTATCGCGCGCAAGTAAAAAACAAAGCTTGACTCAGATTAGTAATGGTCAAAATAGGTTTTGAATGCAAGACCACTAAGGAAGAGAGCAAGTATGAGAGCAGAGGAGGGGTATGTAGCAGACCTGCATCCATCCGTGTGGTCTTGTTCTGTTGTTATTACTCGTCAATCAGTATTTGGACAGTGACACATCTTTTGCTGTTTTGGCTCCGTACTCCAGCTCATTGGACTTGTAATGAAACAAAGACTTTGAGGTTGAAGTACTGAGTATCAGCTGTGGATCTGTGGAGGTTTTTTACAGCAGAAAATGTGTCTAAATACATAGTTCTGGATCCCACTGTACTACTCACACACCGTTTCTGCTCTAAAGTCAAAGGGAGCCAGTTCTTATTGAGATAATGATGAGGAAAATTGGCTTTGATATATGGTTTTGCAGTGGTTTCCATTTCCTGTGGTTGTTTTGTCGCTTACTGGTTTCAGATTTCTAGAGCAATATGGATGAAGACGGAACCATTCAGGTCCTACTAGGCTAATGGACTTACCAGGTTTTCAATTTACTGTACTACTCAGCACTTGAAAGATGACTTGAGTGAGTGGAAGCCTTGTATGGTTGGTTGCTTCCTGTGATTCAATAAATTGATCTCACTTGAGTCTTTTAATTAAATTTTCCCAGAAAGGGTTAGAAACCACTCTAGGTAAGGATATCACTGTATGGCTACAGAGCAAATGGAGCGTAAAAGAACAAACCTAAAAGTAACAACAGCTGAATTCACCTACATAAAGTCAACGTCTAACTGAAGGCTACAGTGAACTGGTGTCCATAGATATGTTGTCTGTAATATAAAAGCTCTATATTTCACTAGTCAGCAAGGACTCCAATTCAATGAAGTCTTCCCCTCCTCCTTCCTCCCAAAGGCTCCTCTGGTGTCAAGAGATGACTCTTCATTAACCTTCTTGAACCGCCGTCAGAGGCAGTTGAGTACGTTTCCTGGGACTTTGTCCCTTTCCCCCCCGTTTCCTTTTTTCCAATGTGAATTGGCGCAAAATAAGAATTTCAATAATAGTGGTTCTAATTTGGTTGCTCTCTTTGGCCGAGCTGGAGTGTGTGTCTGTGATCAGAGTCTCTGTTATTGTTCTGGTACAGTAGATTGTGTGGGAGGAGGTCAATGTCTAGACTGGCTTCAGACTTTGATTTCAGAATCTGGTGAACAGATCAAGTCTGAACAGCTGCAAGTGTGTGCCTTTCTGTATGAAAGCTAGCAATTATCACATTCTGTTTCCTGGGTGGGCTATCAACTTTGCCGGTCATTTCTGTACAGCAGACTCAACTGAAGGTTTCATTTCGCTGGTGGTCAGTCCAAATATATACTGGGCCTCCTTTTTAATTTAGTGGCCTTGGTTTGGCATTCTTAAGCGGGGTGTAATATGGAGCTTCAGCCAGCTGAACTAAATTCTTTGTGCTTTTACTGGCTTTTTCAAAGCTTGCTAAGTGAATCCCTTCATCCTGGTTTATGAAAATCAGGTTCAGAGAGCACCAGAGAGTGCCATTCAATGTCAAAACTAGTCATTCAAATTGATGGGATGGTGATGCTTTTTTTCCATTGACAAATATGTGGGTACTTTAGTTGGTTTAGTTTCATAAAAATCTATAATTGAATGTTGATTAGTTTTATTGCAGGCTGATGTGCACTGTTAAACAACATTCTTCTCTGCTCCTATCCTTAAAAAAGGTTAAGATGTTACTTTTGGAATTAAGAGCAGTTCTGTCCTCTGCTTGCCACTGCTTTGGTTTGGGGTGTGGTGTAACGGCTGGGAGCTCTGTTTGGACTGTTTAAAGGATGACAGAGGGCACCATTCATGTTGAGTAGGCCTGGCCCCAAAGGCTCTGAAAACATGTAATGTAGGATTGGTTATCAGGCCCTCTTTGTGCCTTTTTATTTGTTGTCATTTGTAGGCTACATTGAGACCAGACTGAGAAGATCTAGATGTTGATGTTCCTCGGCTGAGAGAATATACTTGTTTCATTACTGACATTGGCAAATGTTTTTTCTGGCCTGCTATTTAAAATACTCTGAATTATCATGTGTTATACTATTTTTCTGCAAATGTTCTTCTCAGTTAAGCATTTATTAAGATGAAAAAGATTTCAGGAATTCAGAGAATTCAACTATTGCCTGGTTTGGGGCTCAAGAGACTGACTTTTTCCTCTCCTGACCCAAAGCCTCACAAAGATGCTCTGTTGCTGCTGGGCCAGAGTAAAGTTGAAACACAGAAACACATACAGTACACTCTCTCACCCTCACTCCCTGGCATACATGCACACACATCCTGCTGCAACATACTGTATGCTTGTTTGGTTTTGACTTCATCAAAAAAGGAGAAAATCATTTTTCATCCTTGTTATTACATCTTTAGCCTCAAGCCAGCAGTTCTTTCTATCTCCTTCAACTAGAACTCAGTCAAAAGAAACACACATTTCTTTTTTAACATATGTTTGTTTTGTAAGTCTGGAATTCCCTATTGACTTCCTGTCTTGCTGCTCCTTTCAGCAGCATTCATGGGCAAATCAGTTTATTAGGGCATGTGCTTGTAGCTGCAGGCTTAATGCGTGTTGTCATGCAGAGTCACATGCTAATAGTATGAATATCCTGTTGATGATGGTGTAGCAGCTAACTAACTAGCTAGGTTTTAAAACAGTCACATAAGCAGCAGGCAGTAACTGTGAGCAAATAGGATACGTTTTTATAAAACAATCACTATATCCTGACAGTAGTGCATGAGACAGATAATCTGTGAAAGAAATCATGTTCCTCAGCCTCCTCTTAGTGCTCCTAATGACATTTGAAGGTACCCAAATGAAAACGGTCGGTCGGTCAGTGTGTATAAAAAAATGTAGAATGTTTCAAATGGATTTAGAAACTAATGCACCCAAACAACCAATATAAAAGTTCATTGAATAAGAAAGCAATAAGAAAATACAAATAAATAAATAAATACAAATGACAAAACTACACAAAATAAGCAGATTGTATTAAAATAATGAAATATTAATAAAATAGAATAAAAGAGATAATGATCAGCAATCAAATGAATGAATAGATGGGTTTTTAGTTTACGTTTAAAAAGCTCTCTATTGTCAGCATCCTCTGGGAGGTTGCTCCAACAGCTGGGGGTGAAATGGCTGAAAGCAGCTTCACCAGGTGTTTTTGTTCTGTTTTGTGGAACAACTAAAAGAGAAGAACCAGAGGATCTGAGGGGCCTTCCTGGTTCATAAACCAAAAGCATTTCTGCAAAGTAGTCTGTAAAAAAGTATATTATAGTATATACTATAAAAGTCTGTGATATCCGGGCCTTTATATCTAAAATACAGTTACAAAGTGAGTCAATCGGTCTGGTGCCATAGAGCCAAGTGTCATTGGCATAGCTGTGGACGGAGATGCCGTGCCTCTTGATGACACTGCCCAGGGTTAACATGTATAAATAAAAAAATAGAGGTCCTAAAACTGATCCTTGTGGTACCCCACATGTAACCTCATAGTTTTTGGAGGAGTGGCCATCTATACATACAATAAATGTTCTGCTGCAAAGATATGAGGTAAACCACTTCAAAACAATTCCAGACAGTCCAACATGCTCACTTAGTCTATCTAAAAGAATGCGCTGGTCAACAGTATCAACGGCAGCACTAAGGTCAAGTAGCACCAGAACTGAAGCCTTTCAAGTTTCAAGTTTATTTGTCACATACACAATTCTACAGGTATAATGCGCAGTGAAATGCGTATGTACCTCTCTGGCTTTTTGCTGTCAAGATTTGTTCTAATATCGTTCACTACTTTAAGCAGAGCTGTCTCTGTGCTGTGATGTGTCCTAAAACCAGATTGAAACATTTCTAATTTAGTGTTTGAATTTAAAAATGTACTTAGTTGATTAAAAACTAGTTTCTCTAAAATGTTGCTTAAAAAGGGGAGATTTAGTGGCGCTGCTGTAGCTTTCCTGGTGGAGCAGGTGGGTACTAAGGAGTCCCTTTGCTGCATGTCATCCCCTTCAGCCCTGTTACTGTTCTACTGAGTGTTTCAGAATCAACCGGGTCAAAATGTTCCAACTTGACATCACTCTGTACACAGGATATAGGTAAAAGTGCTTGTTCTGCTAGCAGATACCACATTTAATGTTGATTATTTTCTCCCTGAAGTAGCCAGCAAACTCTTCACATTTAGAACCTGGAAGCTCGATACTAGAGTTGGATGTGGGGTTTACCAGAGAGTCTATTGTACTGAAAAGCAGTGTGGGATTGTGAATGTTGGTGTTTATCAGGTTTGAAAAATTGCCTGCCGTGATGTTTGAATTGCCTTGTTGTAATTTTTAAGTTTTTCGGTGAGTATATTGTGATGTATTATTAATTTAGTTTTACGCAATCTGTGCTCAGCAGTTCTGCAGTCTCTTTTAGTTCCATGGTTTGACTATATTTCCATGGGACAACCTATTTTGTTGTTATTTTCCTGGTTTTAACTGGAGCGCCTGTGTCAAGCACTGTTTTCATTTTATGGTTAAAAGCATGAACTAAGTTTTCACAGGATTATGGTAAGAAAACATTTTTGTAACTTGCAATATGTGATGTGAGAGTTGTAGCTACTTCAGGGGTAATGCTGCGTTTTCGAACAAAACGTTCTGTGGCACTTGGCAGAGAATGATCAGAACTGTTAAAAAGCACACAGTGGTGGTCTGACAGAGCCAGATCAGTGACAGAAGATATATTGATATTAAGACCATATGATATAATAAATCCAAGGTGTGTCCATGTTTGTGAGTCGGTATGTTAACATGTTGTTCAAAAGCCATACATTCCAACAATTCTAACAACTCTTTGGCTCTGGTATCTGCCAGATTATCAACATGTATGTTAAAATCACCAATTAAAATGCATGTATCATAGGTCGTATGAATGACAGACAGTAGGTCTGAGAATTCCATTCAAAATGAGGGGACAGATAACTAATGGAGATCTACATACAGTTACTGCAAGAAAACGAGGCTGAGTATTTAAAAGAGTGGCATTATATCCAAAGGCATGAAATGTGCCTAGGTCCACATCCCTGCCCTTCAGTGTCTCTCTGGATATTGCAGCTATCCCTCCACCCTTCTTTCCCTCTCTGGACGAGTAGGAAAAGGTGTAGCTGGGTGGACAGGCCTCAGTGTGGCAGGTGCATCTGTGCCCAGCCAAGTCTGAATAAGAAAAAGGCAGTCCAGATGGTCACTAATGAGGTCATTGACACAAAATGAATTGTTTGTTAGTGCCCTTATATTGAAAAGAGCCATTTTTTATTTCCGTGTTAAAATGAATTCCAGTTTATGGGATTTATAACCAAGTTCTTTCTATTCGGCCCTTTCTAGCTCTGTTGGTAGTGTTGTGTCTAATTGAGATGATGGGTTTTATAACATCAACAGAGGTGGGTGGGGTAGGTAGTCATGGAGATATACACTGATCAGCCATAACATTCAGACCACTGACAGGTGGTTTACATCCAGAACCACTCACCAGCCACATCCTAATCGCAGCCCGGAGTGTGAACTGAGCATTGGCTTACCAAAATAACAGAGTGCATTAGGGTTGGGCGATATTGAAATTTCCCTACTGACGCTATACGATATTATTGTCCAAAAAAAGCTGCATCTACGCACGTAGATGTAAATATCTATGGACTGGAGACAGATACCCATACATAAGTGACCACAACGTATAGACAGTTAGCACTATTTTACACAAGGACATGCTGAGATCAATAAATCAGATCGATCAGCTGGTGACTAGTAACCCCGTACAGTCTCTCCACCGTTTCTATGTTGTCACCTCTGATTGAGGGCTGACTGCTCACCGTGGGAGGAGTTCTGGTCTGGCTGCTCTCTATGGAGGGAGTCGGTGGCAGACAGAGTTTTATGAAGGGTTTGTGGCGTTTCCATCTTTAGTCCTGACTTGTTTATCACACAGTTTACAAAACACTCTGTTCGTTCATGTTCTCCGGCTCTCCTTTTTCGTTTGGTTTAAAACCAAAGAATCGTCAGTGACCGTCCCTTTGTCCCCCTCAAACAAGCGTGCAGGAGACCAGAGAGAAAGACGATGTGTGTTCAGCTTTCACTACTTTTGTAGCTTCTAACTGAATCTCCTTCACTGTTTGTACTTTCAAATATCTGCTTTATTGTAATGTTTCACTTTTCAGCTGCATAGGAGTCATGTGTAGTTGCTGTTGATGAAAAACCAACATATCCTGAGTTTGCTGCTTCAAAATAAAAGCTTTTAAATAACAAAATAACGGGGGACTTTTATTGTGAAAAATATAGGAAATGAAATGTGTTTATCACTGCATTGTTTATCACTGTTTATCACAACACGGACGCTCCTTTAAGTAGCGGTTAACTGTTGTAATGAAGACGTAAATCCCTGCCGTGCTGGGCTGACGAGCCAAGTCATGTATGTAAAAATCCTACAAGACACAGGAACTTGGCTTGCTTCTTGAGGAGTTGTAGCATTTATTCACCGACAGCCTAAACTGTACACACTGCTACGCTCACAGCTCGTTCCAGCTGACTTCCTCTCCCCGTCACTCTGTCACACACACTCACAATCTCTCTTGACCACAAACACTGACACTCGCTAACGTAAAGCACTCAACCTACGTATGGAGTTATTCCTGAAAGCAGTTTGCTACTTGTATAACACATTACAGTTTAAAAAACATCTTCAAATAAATATTTCCCCGATGCTTTGCGAATGCGGGGAGTCATCTCAGGCCCGCCAGGCTTCTGTTATCGTCGACACGTTGGGACCATTATCGTGGCCAATCAATATCGTGTCTAACGATGTTCTCGTTAAAACGCCCAAGCATAGTGTGCGTACATTTCTGCAAGCACTTACTTTGTGTGTTAGTTTGTGTGCCTAGCGAGATAGAGTACATGTGAAGGGGACTTTGCAGCAGTTATGATGTAGAGTAGGTTCCATGTGCTGAAGGGAGGCTATTTTAGGCGCTAGCAGAGTTGCTGTATTATGGGGAAGCTAGAAGCTGGGTTCTTCTTTTCCATCAGTGAACTAGAGCATGTGGGTTGTGTCTGTTACTGGACTGTGGTAAAACAATCAAATCAAATCCAGCTTTAAAATGAAAAACAATTGAAGTAGTTTGAAGGTTTTTGTGTTCTTTCAGTAGTTGCAGCTTTTATAATACAAAATGGGGATAACAAGAAGCCCACTTTAAATTGACCACTTGTTACTGTAACATCCAAACATACAGGTTGAAGCAAGTAAACACATTTACTCTAAATCATCTTTGCAAAAAACAATTATCACAGCCGCTCTGTAAGTTAAATCCAACAAAGCTATTAAAGGGGGGTGTTCTTTTCCATTTTGTTCGAATGGAAACGCCCACTCAGCCGTGTGAAAAAGCAGTAACGTAGGTTGCCAAAGTAAGCTAGATTAGTCCAAGCTAGCTGTGCAAAGTTTGGAACTAATAACTGAAGTGGGGTTGTCTGTATACTCCTGTGTTCTGCGAGGTGATTTAATAATAATAATAATAACAAATTCAACTTATGTAGCGCTTTTCAAAAACTCAAAGACGCTTTACACTATAGGGGGGAAACGGTGTGAGACAAACAGGAGACAAACGACACACACAGGCGCACTCTCATACATACACACGGACAAAACCACCAGAGCAGACTCTAAGGATGTAAAAATACTGTATATGTATTCATGTGTCATCATGTGCAGAAACGTCAGGTCACGGGATTGAAACGCTTCTTGAAGGGCTTGGGCAAATAACATTTAAACGCTAAAACATACGTATTTTGACCAAAATTAGAATGTTTGGATTTGAATACACAAGGAACACCACTGGGAAGCTACAGGATGATAACAAAAAAGCCAAATAATGGACCTGCCATTTAAGGAAATTAATCTTAATTGAAAACTGTAGCTTGGAGTTGAAAGAACGATCAGCAGAAACAATCCTACTTCATTTGATGCCTTAAAGAGAGCAAGAGGTACTGACTTAAATTGAATTGAATTGAATGACGTGTGATTGTGTGAACTTTTCCAGTGTGATGCAGCCCGGGGGTGATGTGATGGGGGGAGGGGTCAGGCTTCTCCAGCCCACCTGCCTCCACCTTTTGAGACGAGCAATAGGAACAACCTGTCCACTCGTTCAGCCTCAGGGGTCTGTTGTAAAAAGCACTCTAGCTGCTGGATAACAGCAGAGAACAAAAGAAACGGGTTACTAATGGCTCATTCTCTCCTCCTCCTCCTTTTCCTCCTCCTCCTCCTCCTCATGTAAGAGATGATCTGTCCATCTGGCCGACAGTAGCTGTCGGCTGACTGCTGCTCTTGTCACTGGACTTTACTGTTGAGCCAAGAGCAACGGTTGACTTTTTTTTTTGTCAGGTCAAATTTAATTAACTAGTAGTTCAACAAGCACATTTATTTCACTTTATTTATTCAATTTGCACCAGGGAAGAATTTAAATGATTAATAGAACAGCTTTCACAGGGTCACTCTTCATTCTCCATAATTCATTCTTGTTCAAGTTCAAAGCTCATGTCGTACGGCAGGGCTTCATAGACACGTTTTTTAAGTTATTGTCAAAGTAAATTAGTTTGAGCCGTAAAGTTAATTAAACAATAATGACTTTCTTAGTTGAGGAGAGTTAACATTATCATTGAGGCTATTCTTTTTTATCTTCTTTGCACAAATGATTAGAATCTCTAGATTTAAAGAAATCCAAAGTGGTGATCTGTAGACGATCACTCTTAAGATCATTGTTGTTTTTCTGAATCTGAGGCTACATTCACACGTACTCTGACGTTTTTGAGCCCCTAAAACGGAGACGTTTGAAAACGCTGCTTTAAAACTTTTGTTTTTTACTTTACTCCCGTCGAGCGAGGAGTCCAGTGCGCTGTTCGTCTGCATGCACGCCATGGATACACCATAGGGCAGAGCTGGCAAGCTGGCGCATGTCTGGAGAGTGAACCGGAGTAACATTTAAGGGGATATCGATGCAATGGATTTTTGCGTTTCAAATGGATTTTATATCGATATATACCTCTCCGTGAAGGACAACTTGCCGAGTACCTATGGATGATGGATGTAGTTGGATCGTAGAAATATAAATCGATACAGATCGATGTAGTAGATGAATCGTTACCCCTATTGTCTCTGCTAGCAGCTGTTGTGCAGTTAAATTCTGCATTTTATAATGCTTCTACTGCCTACATGCGCAGGAGGCAAACTATTATTCAAGCGCTTTGCATCAATTCCCGTATCCAGCGCTGCTTCCTGTTTACACCGGCAGGCACATGCCCAGTGTACGTCAAGGGTCATGTGATGTGCGTTTTCAAGCGTGGTAGTATGGACGAAGAGTAATTTTTAAACGGCCCTATAATGCTCGTCTAGATGGAGATGGAAAATGTATTAGTGTGGATGTAGCCTGAATAAGAGGAAAAAAAGGGGTTGCCTTTATTCATCTATCCAATAGGCTACTGGAGGGATGTTGAACTGCAGTGCACAAACTTTGTGTTCCTGTGGGTATATTACAGTGCTGAGCAGCAGGAAACGCTTTCTTTGCATTGATTCAGTTCCTGGGGATGTAGTGAGATCTGGTGTGTGTGTGTGTGTGTGTGTGTGTGTGTGTGTGTGTGTGTGTGTGTGTGTGTGTGTGTGTGTGTGTGTGTGTGTGTGTGTGTGTGTGTGTGTGTGTGTGTGTGTGTGTGTGTGTGTGTGTGTGTGTGTGTGTGTGTGTGTGTATGAGGGAAAGAGGAAGCATGCTCCTTCCTATCGTTGGTGGTAATAACCTTTTCAAGTTCATAATCTCTGCAGTTTTTCAGCAGGAGAGAAGTCCGCAGTGCCATACCCAGGAGAGGGCGTGTGTGTGTATGTGCGCGCATGTGCGTTTGTACATGTACTGTACTGTGTGTCAGACTCACTAGCATGGGGAGAATAAACCCATCTCCTCGTTTCTATGGTAACACTTCATGTCTGCAGAATGGGTGTGATTCAGGCTTTCAGGGTTCAGGCTGCATTTGTTCACACACACACACACACACACACACACACACACACACACACACACACACACAGTGGCAGTACAATTAGTCCCCTGTTAAAGCCGTGCCGGCAGCGGAACTTGTGCTTGGGTGGATAGATGGGAAAGAGTGGTAGGGAGGTGTGTGTGTCTGTTGGGGAGGGCTAGTTGAACAGACAGGCCTCCTGTGAGACAGAAACACAGCAGCCTTATAACCTTTCCTCTGCTACCACTTTAACACAAAGTCACACACCTACCTGCTGTACACCGGCCCGTCAGTAGGCCTATACAGAAGCACAATGATGTGTCTGCAGTGTTTTTGTAAACTGTCACTGCCAGATAGACGCTGGGTGCTGGGTAGACAAAAGTCCCCACTAGAGAGTTTAAATGTGATAAAGAGTGGTCACTGCAGTCCACAACAATGCTCAAACTAATGCACATGTTCTCCATCTAGCTAGCTAGCAGCTAGCTAGCAGCTAGCTTGCGCTAGATAGCTAATACTGGCTAGCTAGCCAGCTAGTTTTTTAAAATGTATTCACATCTCCAAATTGCTCGTTAGAAAAAGCTATCTAGTGCTAGCTAGCTAGATAATTATCTATCGCCAAATTGCTAGCAATAAATAGTTCTGGCTAGCGCTAGCTATTAATAGCTATGGCTAGTGCTAAGTAGCTGCTAGCTATCTGTTGTCAAATTGGTGTGTTTTTAAAAAAATGTGATTTAACTTTATTAGGGCCCGAGCACCGACAACGTCGGTCTGAGGACCTATTGTTCTTCAAATGATTCTTCTTCTTCTTCTTCTTATTCTATTATGTCATGGGAAAAACGAGGTGCTTGGGGTACTTAACTTATTGTGAAATTTTGCACACGTGTCGGACGTGCGTGAAATAAATATGTTATATGGTTTTCGTGCTCGAGTGTGGCAAATTGGCTTGCTAGCGCCCCCTAAAGTAGGCACTTTTCAGATAAAGTTTCTTCGATCTTCATGAAATTCTAGTATGTCATTGCTCACATCCTCATACCTGGACTAAATATTTTTGAGATTTTTTCGGCCAACAGGAAGTCAGCTATCATGGACTTCCTGCGTGATTTTAAATTTTACGAACACATGTTTGAAGACTTTAGGATGCACAAAAAATTATGAAACTTTACACGCACATCCAAACTAGTAATTACTTTATTTTAATGGTGAAATTTTGCATGGGCGTGGCATATTGTCTCTCTAGCGCCCCCTTATGTCCTTTTTGCCTTTGAACAGACCTTTGTATACCTTAGCATACTCGTAGACGCATGAAAATTGGCAACTAGATGTACACCAATGAACTTTACGTGAATGTACAGTTTTGGGGTTCAGCGTGTTTAGCCGGCTCTATAGCGCCCCCTAACGCGTGGAATGCCGTAGTTTGGTCAAAGTTTATCCGATATTCATGAAATTTGGTATGCATATCCCACTCATTATTCCAGACACATTCCTAATTGGGTGTCATTAGCTCCGCCCACCCGGAAGTCGGCCATGTTGGATTTTGTGTTTTTCATGTCATTTATGTATTTCATGCATACTTTTATGAACTAGTCCTACAGATTTATCCCGATCTACTTCAAACTTGGTCAGTACAGTCTTGAGACCTTTTTGATGAAAAGTTAGCCAAATCGTGGGTTTTCTTGAAACGTTGTTGACGTGGCATGGCGGAGAATTTACATGATTCGCCATTAAATGACAAACTGTTGTAACTCGACGTGGAATGCCGTAGTTTGGTCAAAGTTTATCCGATATTCATGAAATTTGGTATGCATATCCCATTCATTATTCCAGACATATTCCTAATTGGGTGTCATTAGCTCCGCCCATCCGGAAGTCGGCCATGTCGGATTTTGTGTTTTTCATGTCATTTATGTAATTTATGCATACTTTTTCGAACTAGTCCTACAGATTTATCCCGATCTACTTCAAACTTGGTCAGTACAGTCTTGAGACCTTTGTGATGAAAAGTTACCCAAATCGTGGGTTTTCTTGAAACGGTGTTGACGTGGCGTGGCAGAGAATTTACATGATGCGCCATTGTTGTAACTCGCCATTAAATGACAAACTGTTGTAACTCGACGGTACTTGGTCAAATCTGCCCCCAAATTGACCTGCTTCATACAAGTTCAGGCCTGATTCATGGGGATGCACGACAGCGGGTAAACCGACG
>CAKALG010039726.1:0-30973 GCA_916700815.1 Helicolenus hilgendorfi
ATACGGTGGTTATGGCTGAAAACGGCATCTCGACCGACGGCAATGTCGCGGAAGCGTGGCACCCAACCTCCGGTTCTCCCTCAGGTACACACTGTATTACCTTTTAATCAAATAAGAAAGCTGTTAATTGAAATGTTAGAATTGGGTGTGGGTGTGTATGTGTCCATGCATATGCAGTGCATGTAGATACAGTGACAAAGAAGTATAGTTTGTTTGTGCGACTGGGGTGAGTAGTCAAGACGTCGGGTGCAGATCTCGTTTTTGTTTCAGATGTGTGAAAATACTAAGGGGCGATATTCATAGTTGGAGAAACCTCCTGCATAGTACAGTAATTTTCCGTAGAGCAGAAGTGAATGGTACTTAAAATATTTAGCAGATTGCCTTCCTCTGCTCTGCATGTTAAGAAAAGTGAATTCCCGGTTTCTTCTTCTACATGTATCTATCTATTATAACAACAATTGTGCATGCAGCTGACATGTGTTGACTGCTGCGCATTACTTCATTCATGCATTCATTCATTCATGTGCTGATCGTGTTGATGGAATGCAATCTGCTTTTTCTTACAAGTCAGAATATTGACATAATTGAGATGCTTTCTAAGAAGGCATAGGAATGAATTGGAGCCAAATATTCTAAAGCGCGACTTTGCCACACACACACACACACTTAGACCGAAATAGCAAGGACAATATGACTCATACAGTAATATGAGCTGCTTGGAGTGTGGGTGTCGACTTATATTAGCAGAAAGCGCTAGCATAATCTCCCTGGACACAATTGCACAGAACACACTAATGAACATAACTATCCAGGTTCAGTGTTGACACCACAAAACCGTGCGTATCGCACAGTGATTACATGCTTAACATTTAATAACTCATTACTGCTCGTCAAGTAGCCTTTGTCTTTGTTTTCCGATGTTGATTGTAATTAACACCATATGTCAGAAAACACAAACCTTCATGAAAACGTCCTCATGAGCATCATTAGTGTAACATGTAAAGCTGGCGGTGAGTGTTTTGATTCATGACTGAGCAAAATCTGGGTTTATAAAGGTATCATGGAGACATGGGAACAGAAAGTGTTGAAATTATGGTAAGATACTTGCCACTTCTGGTTCACAAAGCGTTCACACATCACTAAAATTAGCACAAATAACTCTGACTGAGACTAGTAGTGAGCCAATAATCAGTCAAATATGGCACTGTCACTATTATGCACCTTTGTTGATGGGGCAACGTTTTTAATTTTTACATGCAATACAGATTGATGAAAAGACCTGCAGTGATTTCTGGCTTCATCGCCTATTGCTTCTGCGAAATAGTCTAGAAAGAATAAACGCTTTCGTTTACCAGGCAGACATAAGGAGCTTAGGCTAATAGTCAGATATACACGCCCTCTCCCGACGCTGGGCCGGTCTGAGCGTTCGGCATTGACAGCCGCCCACACAATGCATACTGATGCATGCAGGCACGTCCCAGTGCACGTTCCCTGGGGAGGACAACGCCAGTTTCTCCGTCACTGTGCATAACATCAAAGTGGTTATAGTTTGAATAGTCCATCAGCTCAAGGTTATGTAATTAGCAGTCAGTGTCATTACTGGTGCAGTGTTTCTTTTATACTATTGAAACTTTCATATTTAGCGCAGTAATTACATGCAATGAAACAACCTCAAGCGTCGCCCTGTGTTGAAAGACTAAGACAAGAGTACATTTAATTCCATGGGTAATTGATGTTTTTTTTTTCATGTTCCAAGTTTCAACTTCTTTGGGGTTTCTTTTGAAAGTCTGCATTTTTTTGTTTCACTCCCAGATCTGGCCACCTTGTTCCGCAGTCAAAAATAAAATTGCAAGGAGAAGCGTTTTTCTTATTGCACACCTTTGCTTAGCTGTGATTAGAGAAGCACATTCCACTGAAGTCTCTGAAAGCAGGCTAACGGTGTATCATTTCACTATCAGCTTTTTAAAAAGGTAAGATTTACAAGTTAGCAGTAGTTAAGTTCAGTTAACCAACCTTAGTTTACTGGGAGTCTTAGTTAGCGGACTATTGTTAATTAGCAGTAATTCCGGTTCCTGCAGATGGGAATTTAACTTCCCTATTTTGTGCCCACGTTGATGTGTATCAGTCTGCTGGAAAAGTGCTGGGGAAGAACGAGTACAAACAAGATAGGGAGAGAAATGGAGAGCGACAGAGTGAATGAGGAGATGAGGGATGTGTAGTGTCGAGAGACTGGCTGAGAATTGGAGGCCAAAAAAGAGTAAATCCACTTTTGCAGGTTGAATATCTATCTATCAAGCACAAATCTATCCAGTTTTCACTACTTTCTACCACATCCCCCTGTCTGTGCCCATTTGCGATTCAATTCAATCTCATTATCTCTGTCAGGACGAACGGTTTGACTGTGTGTGTGTATGTGTGTGTGTGGATGACTATATGCGATCACTGATTTTTCACTGGCAAACCTTTTGAAAATGAAGTCCTTATGGCAGACCAGCCAACCTGAGCATAAGGACTCACAGCAAGCAGTCCAGGATGGAACGCGCCTGTGCGAAGAGGAGTGAGAGATAAAGGAAGCGATTGTGAGACGGGTCACAACCCATTTAACAACACAATTGTCTGTTGCGCCTGCAATCAAGTTGCATTCAGTGTGGGACATGAAACAAGTGACAAAAGCAGTTTTTGGCAGGAAAAATATGTTCATATACAAAAAACAAAGACAGAAAATCGCTCACTACGATGTGAGACAGCGTGTAACACACTTTCCCCGCATGAATGCACGTAATGTATGTAGCAGCCAAGAACCTGCACTAGCTGGAGTCATGAATAACTGCACAAGGCACACACTTACACAAACCTAAAACAACAGAGGGGGTAGCCTCGCTTGTACCTGAGCTGGTGCAGAGGTGAGTCATATCGTAAAGGTGGTTCCTGTGATTCCCCTCCCAGGAGAAGTGACCCAGAATGAAAGGTACGAGTCATTTACATGATTATCCTCCAGTGAGCAGTCAAAAACAAGAGGGAGGCAGAAGATCAGTGAACAACTGAGGTCACTGAGAAACGGTGCTATTGTTAGAGACATGAAAAAAGAAAGGTTGATGTACCAAAGAGTCAACAGCCTGACTCACTCTGCTAGGCTCTGCCTACAGCAAGTGTTTTTTTTTTTTTTTGGTTTTACAGTTGCTGGGGAACTGTTTTCAGTCTTTGAATATTACAAGAACCATAACATATTACTGTATTACTTCATGGCATTTACTGCAAACTAAAAGAACACGCATTTTGATTACACATGAGATGCCATAATTGTGTGTTTCGGTGGATCAATTAGAAGAAATGGAATATAATATTCCTAACTATGTTTCATTAGTGTATAATCAGCTGAAACTAAGAATCGTTGTGTTTTTGTTAGCTTAGAATGAGCCCTTCATATCTACACAGGAAGCGGGTCCTCTTCACGGAGTCTGTCATGTTGCTACGCCGTGTTTCTGCAGTAGCCGAGATGGGAAAAACCAAACACTGGCTTTAGAGAGAGCCTATTGTGTTTTTATGCTACCTGAAGGCGACCGTAGTTCTCCGACACGCTTGTGAAAAAGCGTGCAAAAAGAGTGCAAAACGGTGGTACCGCCAGCCGCCGTCTGACTTCTGTTGCTCCTAAAGTAGTGTTGTTATGGTGAGGATGGCCTCTGAGCCAGGCAAACAGCTTTACCACGGTTTTGCACTCAGCGGCTCACGTTACCGCGGTCTTGGAAAGGGAGGAGAGAACGGAGGGGTAATCAGTTAGTTGCAATCTGCAACCACACCACTAGATGCCGTCAAATCCAACACATTATACCTATAATAAGTGCAAGTATTTTGAAGTCATAATTGAAATAATACGCATTACTTCCTTCACGCATAATTTAGTGTTTGAGTCAGGTGTACCTACCTTGTATTATTTGACATTAATGGTGATGGTGAATTGAAAATTCACTTGAGATAACTTCTGTTGTGATTTGACGCTATACAAAAATAAATTGAATTGAATTGAAAACAGTAAAATAACTACAATATAGGGATTTTTGAAAATTTAAACTTCTCTGTATTTACGAACAGATCACATTACACCTGTTAAATAGGGATGTTTCTCTTGTAATACCATGAAGGAAATATGGACATATTGATTCACTACAGCTCATCTTCCATACAACCATGGTACAAACCAAAATCCATTCTGGGTCATTTTCAAGTCATGCTTTAATGACTTTTTGTGGCTGTGTTTGCATTACTTTCTGAGCAAGAAAGAACGTTTTTGGCAATGTAATAAACAGGGATAATCAGCCGCAGGGCTTTACATGAATATGCATGAGCACACGGTGACAACAACCAGGGATGATGTCCGTGTGTGAAAGAGAGAGATGGAGTAAGTTCTGGTAGAAGAATCAGTCTTTGTCTGGTTGGAAATTGAAGAACACAGTTGATGTTTCAGTGAGCGAATGACAGAGTGACAGAAATTGAGTGAGGAAGTGATGCAAGCAAAAGAAAGAAGGAGGGAAAGAAAACAATCAGTGTGTGAAATCATTCTGCAGAAGATTAAACCTGTGAGTGTGTATCTTCACAACTAAGGTGTGACAGAATTAATCTGAGTCGCTCGGAGCTAGTGTGTGTTTGTGAGGGTACTGAAGAAAATGACCTGAACATAACGTACGTTCCCACACAATTCATTCTGTAACATATCTGTTCACACTCTGAACCTTTTTCAACCTGATTAATTATTGCTTCTAAAATGTTGTAGTCCCAATCTAAACTACTTGCAATAGCAGTATAACAGTGGAAATATCACCAGCTATACCAGGTACTATTAAATTATAATACAAAAATAGAACGCTGCCCTGTTCTCATGGCGATGTTGCATCAACAAGGCTCCACAGCGACTGATCACAACAGATCCGGTGTTGGTCTTCCGCAGCACAGACTGGCCTCCCTCTGGCAATCAAGAGGGCATCCTAAGCTTTCAGGCCCAGTGCTACATTGATTCTCTGTTTAGGTCTGTGTGAGAAAGCAGATGGCACACACAAACAAACAAATGCATGCATACAATCAGTTGCCAGTTTATTGGGTAAAACTAATGCAGTCTATGTGATGAAATATCGACTGAAGGTCCACTTTTTTAATTTTTCAAAAGCATCTCACTATCTTAATGGTCCTTAAGGTTTCAGCTTTCTCCGGTTATCCACTGATACCCGGTTGAAGACTAAAATTTGTCTTTATACTACAACTATAACTATTTGTCCTTTCCATGCACCTTGGAGCAGGTGAAGTTATCGTGAATCCCTATTTGTACGTGTCCGCAGGATCAATGAGGGTAGATGAAATATTAGAAACACCTCGTCAACATCACCACTCATCACATAAAGTTAAATCACTAAAAACAAATCTCTAAAACAGTTTAAAACCTAAGCATTATAACATTTTAAAGCGGACATTTTAATCTTCATGAAAGCAGGATTTATTGCAGGACATTTCTGTTAGAGTGCATTAGTTTCAGCTACCAAATAAACTGGTTTACGTCTACACACAGTACATACAAGCATAGGCATACATACAAGCAGACTTCCTCTCCACACACTGCATGCAAACAAATACCAAACTACGTCACTCTCCATCACCTACACATCCAAGACATTTTTAACAGACCGTATTGGACTTCCATCCCACTAAGCCACTGTTTGCCTGCTCTCTGCTCTTCTCTGTAGCAGTATTAGCGCTGGTAGGACTATAATTGGACACTGGGGTGGCCAGTGTAGGAAGCCCGGAAAAGCTCCAGGCTGGATTTAGACATGAGCAGCCAGACAAATCTGATTTTAACACCCATCGTGACACAGACGTGGTTCCCGCATCATCCGCTCAATGTGGCAAAACACCATCAAAAAACAAGGTCAAATAGGGTTAAAATCAGATTTTAGGGGTAAATCCGGCTTCAGAATCCCAGATTTAGTTGTGTGTTCGGAACTGCACATCCTCAACAACATTCAACTATAATAACGCAACGACTGGCAATCCATTCGTCGATATCTGGCGCAGGATGCTGGGATTGTTGCGTGTGGGAGGGATTGATATGGATCAATCTGACAGGGTGAAGTAAACAAAGATAAGGGCATAAAGTTCCGGTTACACATCGCTGATCTGATGGTCTTTTTATGTGGTTACACAAACAGGAGGAAAGCCAGTTTTCTGGTTCAATCACAGGACACATACATGCATCAGTGTGTGGGCACACATACATACGGATGTGCTCATATAGTGTCAAGCAAACCGTGTTAGCTCAAGGGTTGAGTTATGAATGTTCACTGTACCCAAACAAATGAATGCAAAGATTCATCATTACATCAATACGGTTTCTGCTTTGCGTGTTTTCCTTTGGGCAAATAGACACATCCACAAACAAAAGAGAGAGGAAGAGATTGTGAAAGTCTTCAGTAACTGTAAATGGCTTTTTTTTTTTTTTTTTTTGCAGATCAGTGAATATAGGACATGTCTTTATGGCTTTACAACAGAAATGCAATTTTTAATCCTGTTGTTGTTGATGATGACGTCACACTGTTGTGATGATGGAAACCTGCAAGTCCGCTGTCATAAAGCCACATTCATTCATCGCATATGATCAAATGATGTGCCAAAAAGAACATGTTTATCAGTGTGTTACTTGAATGTGTGCCTGAGAGGCATACATCGTACAGAATGATGAAAATGTCTTTGCAGTGTTCCACCGGTCTTATTCATTTTTAGATCTCGCCAGTTATTTTGTTACCCATGCCAAATATAAGTCTCCATCAACAATGCCAGAGCATTTTAGTTTCTAAATGAGATGTGACCTGTCACATCTCATTCACAATGTTCATATCACAATGTTCATCTTGTCTTTATCTTCCTCCAGTTGCATTTTGGGGCTTTTATTGAATTTTTCTAAAGGTACTGATTTTTATCCTTTCTGTAAAAATAGTCTAAAAATACATTGATTTATTTAATAATTTATGATACATTAAGAATCTGTGGGTGGCTAAAAGTGTGAGACTCGTTGCTAAGGGCACTAAGCTTGTGTCGCTGATGGACTGTAATCCCTTTGAGGCGATTTATCTCCGGCTGCTTTGAAGGACATTTCAGGATTTTATAAGAATCTGTGTGTATGTGATTCGGTTGCAGGCTGGATCAGCCTTATTCCACAAACATTACTGGTAAATGCTATGCAAAATGTTTGCATGCAGGTGAGTGTGTGTGTGTGTGCATGTACAGTGAATATACAGTATGTGTCTGTGTGTATATGATGGTATGTATGAGCCCTGCAAATATCCCAGAGAGAGAGCACCTGCAACGCCTATCAAATGCCACTGTTTACATACACCGGCGTATGCATGATAGACAGGGATTAAGTAAAAAAATTGCCCATAGTATTAACATGTAAATGAGATATGTGCTACATATATGAAACACATACTTTAATACTAAAATGGAAGGTGTCTCTGTATGTCTGCCCTTCAATTTTCTCGACAACCATTCATCCGATCGACTTAACTCTAGGCGGGTGTATTGCAGAGGGACCCAAGGAAACGTAGTGTTGAGTGTGAAGTTGTTTGGATGAGTGGTTCTCGACAAGGCTACAGGAGGCCAAGCAATCGGCACATATTGAACGGGCACTGCAATAGTTTTTGAAATTTTGATGAGTGACGTCGCATCAGTGACATGGCAATGGTTTTCAAAGTGGGGTCCGGGGATTCCCAGGGGTCCTTGAGGTAGTTCCAGGGGTCCCCAGCAAAAAGGGAAATCATTTATTTAGTATAATTCCATCCGTAAGTAGCACAATGACATAATTTTACTATTTTGCTCATGGGTTTCATACACTTTCTGTAATGAAACCTCTAAGAGCAAAAATCCCATCAGATGGGGGACCCTTGAACAAAATCTTATATAAAATGGGGGTGTGTGTGGTCTAATTTGTGTCAATTTAGGGGTCCTAGATGTGAAAATGTTCGCTCTATAGAACAAATAATTTCACTTTATGTATAGAGGGTTTAATTATTTAGTTAAGGGACCCAAATGGCCATTGTGGGTTTTGAACCCTGAACTTGGTTGCTATATGATGAATTTTTTTTTTTTTTTTTTCGTAATGGTGGTGCTGTTGTTTTCAGCAAGCTGATACAGTATCATTAATATTTTGTTGCAGTTATATGTAACATGCTGATTTACAAGGAATTTGATTTTCATGATTTTTATATATGAAAGCACATATTTTCACTTGAATGGGGGGCAAACCAGTTTGAACAGCGCTATAGGGTAAATGGCACATTATTGGTCGCACAGCCGTCCTGTTATCTGCATGATTGGTCATCGTGGCGTAAAACGGATGTGCTCGCATAAGTCTGTATGTCAACAAGCAGCCTGTCGACAAACAAATCAATTGCTAGTTTACCCTGAAGCATCAAAGCAAACAGCTCTGTCTTTATGTTTCATATACAGCTAACACTTCATGACATAACGTGTCAAATACATGTGTGATCAACTTGATGACTGTTCCATCTGCCCAAGCACATGATTCGACCGAAGACTGCTTCTCTTTGACTGATTTCTTGAGCTCAACTTCTATTACGTCCTCTGAATTTACACATCGTCTGTCATGTTTATCAGTTATCGTGGCATGTGCAGATGTTTATGGTCGCTGTAGATTCCATATTTGTCAGAGTGAGGATTCTGTCGCACTACATGTGCTGATGAAAATAAAAAATATAATTTATTCTACAATACAGAATGTTTATATCGAGCCTTTCAATATCAGCATGTAGGTGATAGTTCATTTACTGTATAGTACACAGGGTTTTAAATTGGTCTAAATACAGTGTTTTCAGCTAGCGAGCCCTTAATCGTTCGTGGGTGGATGCAAAGCACAGTGTGTATGTAAGCATTATGCATGGAGACTCATGGGATATGCTCGAGTCAGAGCTCGTCATATGGGTGTCAGTGCTTACTCAGGAATATACGTTTTGGTATCTACGTGCGTTTCTTTATTTACCTGGAGAACTGCTGACAGTAGGAAGTGCGTGGCCCCAAATGAGTCACACGCAAGGACATGACAAGTGCCAGAGAGGAAGGAACAAGGAAATGAAACAAGGAGAGCGGGAGGGGCAGATTGGGATAAGAACAAGAGTAGGGAAGATGAAGGAAAAGATAGAAAATAATAGAAGAAGAGGGGAGGGCAGAAGGAGAGTGGTGACGTGGTGTAAATCCCTGGAATCAGGTGAGAACAGCCAGATGAACCTCAAAGATTGAAATCCAAAGGTTGTAGAGAGATGACTTGAAGTGCTCAAGAGCATCTTGTCTATGTTTTTTCTAATTTCAGACTCAGATTAGAAGACATTGAATACCTACGATAAGATACAATTTGTCTATCTAAAGACCTGATCTCAACCTGATCACCGGCGGCGATGAGACGGCCTAAAAAAGAGGAAGTCAGAGCCCTGACAGCTTGGTGCCAGGTCAACAACCTCCATCTCAATGTCGGCAAAACTAAGGAGCTGATTGTGGACTACAAGAAGATACAGGGAGAAGGACACGCCCCCCACCTCCATCAACGGGACTACGGCGGAGAGAGTCAGCAGATTCAGGTTCCTCGGGGTTCACATCAGACCTGAGCTGGACTCTACTATTACATTCTCATTAGACATAAACATTACTACTAGGGCTGTTAATGGATGATGGCATGATTGTTCATGATTACTCGCAAATTAATTGCATATTTTATCTGTTGTAAAATGTACCTTAAAGGGAGATCTGTCAAGTATTTAATATGTTATATATTTAACTTCTGCATATTATGTCTTACATTCTCATTTAGTTTTTTACTTGTGTGGTTTTCTTTGATACATATTCAATGAGCATTGTTGGACGGAGCCTGACATCCACAATTTTCATTGCCAACGCCTGCTTCTCTGCAATTGGTGTGCATGTTAGATCACAGAACTTGAACTTGACCGTAGAGTTGAACCTGCAACAGACAATGAGAGAAAAGTCAACTAACACATATTAAAGGAAGAAAAAAAAAAAACAGGAAAAAAAGGACTTTTAAGCAGGAAGTCACAGTTTTAAAGGACAGCGGTAGTGAAGAGGCCGGTGGGAATGTGGCCTTGAACACATACCAGTACAGAAAAAGAAAAGTTGGGCAGAATTTGTAGGTGAGAAAGAGTATGTGTGGGTTTGTGAGAAATAAAAGGAAGTGCGGTGTGTAACTGCTGATGATAAGATTTAGACTGAATAATATTGTAATTTAGCATTAAGGTGCATTCACAGTACTGCAGAAAAACAAGCGTTTGCGTTCCGCATTGGCTGTTCATTCAACGGAGGCAGCTATCAATCAATCGCAAACTCCGATCAAACGGTCAAACTAGGAAGCGCTGATCAAATATCATCAATATTCTTTTACTGTAATGCCTATTTCTTGCCTCAAATATTTTCAAAAACATCTTGTAGTGTACTGTTTAGCTGTAAAATTAGAAAAAAATGCAAAAATGTAGATAGTATGTAGCTACGTTTGAGAGACTCAAACAGTGACAATGTAAATACGCCTTTATTTTTGGAGTCATCTGAGGGTGTTCATGATTTGAAAGCCAATAATATGTGAAATCTGTATGTATGGTATTCCTTATTTTTAAAATCATATAAAGTTTTATACATTTTTCCTGGTTGCACCCTTAGTGGATCTTTTGCGTGACATTCAACACGTACACACGCAACTTTGAATCTGAATGCAAAACTCTAGCACAGCCTATTTTGCAAAGACACAGGGATACATTTTGCTGTGCCAATTTCTCCTAGTGTGACCGGGCCTTAAATGCAACCTGCAGCCAATTAGAAAAGAGCTAAGGGATGCTGAATAAGACTTTGCACTAATGCCGTGAATTTGACACTAATACTGCAAAGTAGCAGGAAGTCTTTGTTCCTTTATTACTTTGTTGAGACAGAAATAGTCAATAGTTGGATGCCTTCATGCTCTCTTTCTTTCATAAGTTTTTATTAATGCAACCATGAATCTACTGTATCTGTCTGCTTGTCCTCTCTTTCCCTATAGTTACCATTGGAAATGCTGCTCCATCTGTACCCTGTAATACATTACGAACCCCCCATCTTCCGCCCTTTCCTTCTGGGAAGAAGCAAAGTGGTGCTCACAACGCATACCATTACTTAACAATTACCCTTTCAGATGAAACTGCATGACTATTTATGGTCTTCCTCATTTATTTCAGCCAGGCAGCAAAATGCTGATCGCTTCTAAAAATTTCCATTTGTGCCTTGAAAGTGGATTTATTGGAAGTGTTGGACTGGAGTGTGAGTTTGTGCATCATTGGGTGTGGCTGATGTGTGTGTTTTTGTGTCTGTGATTGTTTGTGTGGCCTATACATGAAGAAAGCTAACCTGTGTCTATAATTTCAAGAATTTCAATACACCGACATGACATACTGTTAACATTATATAGCACTGTGATTGCATTGGTCTGTCAGTGGGTGTAGTATGAAATATACAACAATATACATTGGTGCTCCAATGCTGCATGAATTACTGTTTGAGTCTTAAAGTTGGGACTTTACACCCATTCTTTTTTGGAGTTTTTTCTAACTTGGTCATTTAGAAGCTACAATGAGCCTGGAGGCTAGTGGGGTAGCATCTCTTCAAATGATCTATCCTCACAGACACCGAAACTAATGATGCGTTCGAGAGGCCCAGTACATTTCTCGTTATGTTTACTTTTGAGAAATTGAAAGTAAATACTTGAGATAATCAATAGCAAACATTAGACTGCACTTATAAGATATTTGTGTACAAACTCACACGTTCACCCTGTATTTACTGGAGCTACATATGTAAACTCCAAGTTAAACATGAACAGTTCTTAGATACACTCTACCACAACAGACAAGGACAAGGACAACGAGAGAGAAAGCGAGGGGGTTGCAGTGTCACATGATAATCAGCATCGCTCATGTTCTTCAAAAGAACCATATGTTTCCCTCGAGGGGCTGTGGATGCACAGCGATACTTCAGAGGGTTCAAGGACACACTGGCTTATTAGGGAAATCCTACTGTTAGATTTCTCTGTTTGAGTAGCGCACTCCACCACATCTTTGACGTCAGCAGCGATGGGAATCCTCGGTGTGACCTCGCACAGCAGCATTGCTTTTTTTACACCATTGCCTGGGTGAATGCTAATTGGGTGGGGGGGATCCATTATTTTTTGCTAACTTTGCACCTGCAATCTCGTCATGGTTTTACTGCAGCAAAAAATGTTGGAAGATTCAGGTATACTTACCGTAAGTATTAATCACACTAGTTTCCAAATCTTTGATCAAGAGGTGATATTTGTTCACAAACTTCCTATGAAATGTCAGTCAACAGACGAGCCTTTCAATAAAATATTAATTTTATTCTGTTTTATTCTTGATTTTAGGCAGTCTCTAATGTGATATATTTCTGAGTGAACACTTTTTTTTATATAAATATTTCCTGAATTTGTATTGTACATGGTGTCTCTAATTAGTGTGCAAACTATTAGTTGTTTCATCTTCTCACCAAAAAGTTCACTTTTCTGATAAGTTTTAAGCTTCCATCTGCTGGACTACACACAACAGTAGTACCCGACATGCTGCATTCAAGGTCAACACAAAACAAAGCTGTGGAAAGTCACTGGAAGATTACAAATAATGATTCATGCTGGTGCCTTACAACATGTGGCATCGTCATTTAGCGTTGTGTTGGACCAGAGAAGAGACAGATAGAAGGAAGATAGAAACTGATTTAGTTTCACACTTGCTTGACAGAAAGTAGTTTTATACAGGTGCTGCTCCACTTGTGGAATACAGTTACTCTTTGGATTCACTTTTATCCAATCAATCTAAATTATTTTTATGATAAACGCGAAAGAAGTATTTTGTGGTTTCTGTTATCAGTTCACTGCTAAACCTGTGCTGCAGTCATCGTTTTTCGGACCATTTATTGGACTGTCATGTCATTTTCTGTCACCGTCTGTGTTATTTTGTCAAGCCACCTGAATAACCACGTTGTGACACAAGCAATTATTATAATTATTACCTTGGCTTGTTAGGCAAAAATCCAACAAGGTGAGGTTTTTCATTACACACAAATAATATCCTCCCACTTCCTCACTGCTGTTGTTTAACCAGACATCTTGTCTTGTAATAACCTTAATATCTCATTATCTGACTCAATTAGGCTTTCATTTTGACAACTTCCTGTGTTTGTACTAAAGAGAGCCAGGATAACTTTCTCCGTCACTTTATTTAACTCCAGTAATCGTTTCAGCCATCAGCCTGCCTGCTTGTTGAGCAGGATATTGAGAATGATGGCAGACTTTCATTGTGGATTTAATCCATTTCAAACAGGGAAGTGAGATGCACACCTTTATCAAGCCATTATCAGGAGAGAAATAATCATAATGCAATGACTGAAGAAGTGAAGATAGGCGTCTGAGAATGTGAAATGAATGCACAAGCAGCATAAATACCTAAATGGATGGGTATGCATATAATGCATGTTGTGTGAGCATGTGATTATACTCAACTATTTGGATTGAGAACATTTCATTTTGAGAATTTTGCATTTTATTGTCACTCAGAAAGTATTAAAATATAAAAAAATGAAGATTTTACAGTGGTTCCTGGAGTGCTCTGACAATGAGAGACTCCTTCCCAAAAGTCCATTTCAATATTTCATTAAGTAAAATATTTTTTTTCATCCCCACAAATAATAACTTCAAGTCCAAAACAGTGATGCAAGATTGCAGCTTCAGAGTGAAATACTACAAAGTTATTGATCCTGACACACTTCATTGTCAGGCAAGTTTAACTCAAACCATATTTTAAATATTTTACAGTACATTACATTTTTTTTTACTTTGGTTTTAAAACTAAATCAAATTAATTCTGATGTTCAGCCACCAATTACATTGCAAGAGTCCAATTTGATTCAGTTCAATTTTATTTATAGTGCCACATCGTAACAGATGTTATCAGGGTAAAATTTCATATAGAGCTAGTCTAAACTGTGCTCTTTAGTTCTAATGTAGCTCTCAATAACATCACAATCATTCTTGCTCACAATGACATCACTGGAGTCCTGCTATAGCTGTCTGCATCAAAAAGATTCTTGTGATGTCGCAATTACATAACGAGATTGCTACTGTAGCTCTCGATGAGATCTGAAATAGAGATCCAAATAGAATGAAAAGAAAATTAAAATGTGGTGCCTAATAACTGGATCTGAAGTGCTTTTCCATTGCTGATCTTTTGTAGGGGTGCTGAATGGAAAGCTTTTTTGTTTTATTTTTAGTGAATGAGCAGTTTTCTTGTGGAATGTAGATTTGTTAACTGTACTGAAGTCATACCATTTTTGAATACTTTAAAGGTGTTGCTTCCTGTTAAACTTAAAACAGACAGAAGTGGGAATGCTGGATGATCTGATATACAACAGTTTTTTTTATTTTATTTTTTTTAAATTGTCAATGAGAAGTTGCCACGCATGCATGTCTGTGCGTGTTTTCATTCACGCTTCCAAAAATGTTGCTGTGCACACACTGTGATCACTGAAAATACATAAAATATTTGCACAGCTCCAATACATGTGTTATAATAACATCCGCTGGGGGAGAAACGGGAGAAAGTAATCGATTTTAGAACGGCAAACAAAATCTCTTTTTGGCTTACTGGCTTTTGAGTAAATTCTGCCTATTCCCTCCTGTGGGACGGCCTCCACACACACCTACCTGTCTTTATTTATCTCCGGTGCTTTTCTTGTGTTCCCTCTTCCTCTCTTTACTTCTCTGCACCTTTTGCTTCCTTTGCTGAAATTATACTTCCCATGTAGGCCTTAATAATGTCATTCACTCGAAGAATAGTTCATGGTTCTCTATGCAGAGAAGAATGAAATCATCCAACTGACTCATATTGTAGCTTGGTTTAAGGATCCCTTAAAAGCAGTTAAAAAGAGTCCAAAAAACAAAATGTCTGATGATCACATGATGATCACATGTGTGATCAGCTTAGTTAAATACAGCTCACATTGATGCACTGTGAAGCATTTCAACCTAGCCAAGGTGTAGCAGCAGGGCACACTAAATAGTTTGAGTGAAATAACTTTACAGCCACAGTGAAGCGAGGTCTGAGTGGTCACAGAACCAATGTGTTCCTGAAAAAAATCAAACAGTCATGTCCTCAGGTAAAGTAGCTCGTGCCAAAGCTCTCCACCACCTCCACTGCATCTTGATCCCATCTGTTCTTTTGTTGTTCTCTTTTCTCCATCTCTCTGTCTCCATCTCTCTCTCCTTCAGCCTCTCAGAAGTGAGGACATAGCTGAGGGAGCAGTGACCCATATTACCCTGGCAACCACTTGTGATGAATAGTTTCTGTGCGTGCGTGCGTGTTTGTGTGTGTGTGTTCGTGTGTGTGTGTGTGTGTATCCACGTCTTCATAGAGGCAATTGCTTATATCTGCAGTATAACAAGGAGGTATTTGACAGAGCTAACCGACTGCAATGTTCCAATCCTCAAAAGGGACCTCTTCCATCACTTCAAAGCTTGTCAATCATCGCTTATTGTGGCAAGATGATCCTCACGTCTCTGACTGTGTGTGATAATTGTGCAGACTGTAGCATGTGCATGTTTGACAGGTGCAAATATGTGTTTGCATGCAAGCAAGTGCATTAGTTAAAATCTGTGTGCACATCTGCAAATGAACGCTTTTTTTTTTTTTTTTGCATTGATCATCAGCAACCAGATATCACACCGAGGTGTGTATGAAAGTGTGGCACCAGCAGGAAGCAACAAAAACACTCACTTAGGTTTAGGCAATAAACCCACTTAGTTCAGTTTAGGAAAAACATCATGGTTGTGCTTAAAATACGTACGTAAGCTAAGTAACATAACTATGGAAAACATGTGACAAACATCACTAACGTAAATTCCAAGCAAAACACCGGTCTCCTGGTTGAACGTCCTACGTTTGTTGGACCCTTCAGTAACCCCTCCTCTTTTCTCCCCTTTTCATTACATTGCAGTCAGTGCAGACTACATGGCATGAAAATAACACGCCTACAGCAAGACCACCGTTCTTATTGCACCTTCTTTCCTTGCGCATTTTCGTGTGACTGGGCTGTATGCTGATAGTCCCCTGGTGGGAGATCTTAGGGTTATGAGTATGCACATGTGTACATAATGCATTTATGCACAGAAACCGTCCTCACCCTCTCACTTGCTGCCTCTCTGCGTCCCTTACCTCTCATTTTCTTCTTCCCACTCAGCCTCCGTTTCTAAATCCATCTATACTTTCTCTTTTTTTTCCCCATCCCTTCATGTACAATTCCCTTGTCGAAATCCTCATTTTTATTTTAGAGAGTGTAAATAGCTGACAAAGATCAGATACACTGATGTTCTTTTCCCTTGTGGCTTCAGAACAATTATACTTCAACAACCTTTAAAGAGCCTATTTTAACACTTAAGTAAACTATGTTAGATCACATGAAACAAGTATAAAATACTAATAGTCCAGCTGCCAAGGTAACGTAAAGTTAGACGCTAAAAAGGACTGATTTCTAAAGCAAAGCTGACTAATATGAAAGACAGCCGAGGGGATGTGAAATCAACAGAGGTATTTGATGAGAGAATATTATAGTTTACAGTAGTTGATGTTACAATGTCTGGTGCAACAGGTAATGATACTGGACAGCGACCTGCGTACAGACCCTAAGGCAGCTGTTGAGTGTGAGTATTTATTAAGTTGCCGTGCCAAAAAATGCTAATAAAAATAATGAAATCTAAAAATCCTCTTAGTTGATTGGCATCCATGATGATAGAGATTTTTTTTCCCCCGTGGACAAAGACAGACTGTCCCTTACTTGACTCTGTACAACAGGTCTGGACCACTTGGTGATTTTGTTTGTACCTACGAGACAATAAGTAGAAAATTGGTGAACGCCACAATTGATCTCACATCACTCGTATGTGCCACATAGGAATGAATCTGTTTGTAGTGTGTCTTGCATGAGGCCCATTGTCTCTCCCACTGCTGTTGGTCATACTCTGTAGCAGCATATGGATGTTTTAGTGGATGGAGTCAAGTCAATGAAAGCTAATAGGCACTGGCCATCGCAACAGCCGAACAGACTGGTGATGTGTTCGGGTGTTACGCATGGTTGTCTTGGGATGCTGTGAAGACCGGAATGGTAACTGATGGCGTGCCAATCGGAGTAACACAAGGATAACCACCCATGTTGTCAGCCTGTCAGTCGAATGCAGGGTGAGGTAACTCCATCTGGGAAGGTCTAACTTACCATGTGTGGTTGCTAGTCAACAGCCCCAGCCATGTGTCGGCAACAGCACCCTGCCCACGTCTTCCCTGACGGAGGCACTGCACAGCAGGCTCTCTCTCTATGTTCCTCAAACAGCTAAATTCCTCTGTTGCAGCCTCCCTGTCCATGTCTTGTAATTCACTGTATTGACAATATACTACAAATATATATATTTGTTGCCAGCAAAGCAAAGTAAAGGCTGTTCCTGGGAACAGTGCATGACATAATCTCCCAGGTCTATCATGGCAAACCTGTAGAATGTAAATGAAGCTGTGGAGTCGTAATTCTTCCCTTGGTGTCTTGTAATTGCATTATCCAGATCACCATTTATGATAATATGTATGTCAACCCACATGGGCATTGTTACGTGTATATATCAAAGGATGTTGCAGCATCAGTGATATCATTCACCACCTTAAATAGCATCAGGCTTTCTCTATCCAGCAAGGACCAACAATACCCATCAAAAAAAGACTGCCAACCATTTAGCCATGCTAGCAGCATGAGTCTCCGGATTTCATTTTTGGTCGGCCCACCACTTTGGTACGGAAATATCAACAACTATTGGATGGATTTCCATGGAATTTGGTGCACAACTTATTGTCTCACTCAGAATGAATTGTGAAAACTTTTGGGATCCCTCAACTGGTTCTCCGATACTTTGGTTATACCTCTAAAACGAATGCTAAAGCTTCATTTGTAATTTGTGTTTAGTGCTAATGAGCATGCTAGCATGCTGTAACATGGTAAACATTATCTTCTAAACATCCGTATATTAGCATTTGTCCTTGTGAGCTTGATAGCATTCCAACATTAGCATTTAGCTCAAAGGAACATTGCGCCTAAATACAGCCTCACAGAGCTGCATAGCAGACTCTTCATCTTGTTGTTACCAGGTTCTGTTATGGCAGAGAGTACTTTTGTTTTACAAGAAATGGCAAATTTCCCTAGTGGAGCCCCTAACACAATGCAGATATGAAAACCCTAAAGGGAGACCTGCTCTCCGTTTTAGCTTTGAACTGAGGGGCCCATGAGGGATGAGTGCAGTTAGATCGCTCTCATTAAATCAGCTACTAGGATTCTCCAAACGCTCCAGTGGACAGTGTTGGGTGTTGCTTTTGCTAGCTGCTGCTGATTGGCAGAAACCAATGCACCATTCTTACAATCCTCATATTTTATACAATGTGATGCCTTAATGCAGTGCGTTCATGGACAATTAACTATTTGTAATCCATTTGATTTATGGGTTTTCAAGCTGGAATTGTACTTTCAATCAATCATAATCTCTCACTGAAATGACAGGGTTGTAGACATTCTGTCAGGAGTGTCTTCCTTTTTTATGTGTCATTTATTTTGTGTTTGACCGCATTATAAGTAGCAGCAGTCTGAAGGGGAAAGGGTCCACGTTGAAAGAACCGTCCTGCTCAACATCAAAGCACATACTGCTGCGGTTCGACCATGATCCACAAAGCAAGGGTGAGAAGTGTATCACTTCATAGAGTTTTCTGATGAAGCCACCCTTGTGTTTGTTGTCAAGTAGGGTAGGGTTGTAGTAGCTCCTCATGGGTGGCTGCATAACACAAAGTGGCTCGGATGATTAAAAAAGACAACGGAAGTCTGGGGAACAACTTCAGCTCCAACATATACCAAACAATGGCACTACAAACTCAGTCAAGAGTGGCTGCATTTAAGTATTTAATACTGTTATCAACATGGGAGTGGACAAATATGCTTGCTTTATCCAAATGTATGTATATATTTATTACTGAAAATCAATAAACAACACAAAGCAATGACAAAAATTGTCCAGAAACCCTCAAACCCTAAACTGCATGTGATTATCATAAAGTGGGCATTCCTGTAAAGGGGAGACTCGTGGGTACCCATAGAACCCATTTTCAGAAGCCAAGGGACCCCTTTGAAATTGGCCATGACAGTTTTTCCTCGCCAAAATATAACGTCAGTCTAGAGTGTTATTTAGCCTCCTAGCATTAAGCCAGTATGATGTGGTTGGTACCAATGGATTCCTTAGGTTTTTTTAGTTTCATATGATAGCAGTATCTTCACTTTAGCTTCTTTCAAACTGAGCCCTGTACAACTTCTGGAAGATCGATTGTGTTAATGTGTTAAAGAAATTGTCGTTAAAACAATTTAATTTGCGTTAATGGGTTATTATCGCAATAACTTTGTCAGCCCTAGTTACACTATAACAGTTTCAAGTACTGTAGGAATAACTCATCACTTGCTTTCTCCCTTTAGTACACAGTGGGATTGATTGTTATATTTAGTGGTAAAAGCCCACTTTTCTTAATGTTACTTGTTATTCTGTGGTCAAGGAGCTGGAGCAGCCAGCTCAGAGCCTTCTAATTTTACACCGTGTTGTTTGGAAAATGAGTTCTGCATGCTTGTATATGTGTTTGCATCTGTTTTAAAGTGTAACATGGAGAAAATATATGTTTGCAGCACTTAGTATGTGTGGGCAGGCTCATGCAGAAAGCTCATGTTGTGTGGTGGTGGCTGTCTGTGTTAGAGATTATATGTGTGAGGTTGTGTGTGTATGTGTGATGTGAGAACGAGAGTCACACGGGTGTGTGTGTGTGTGCGCGTGTTTAATTCCTGTTCTGTACGGATGGTTAATTCCCTCAGACTTTGCTGTGATAGTCTGATTAATGACCCGGAGCCCGACTTAAAACAGCAGGCGACAGGACGAGGGCACAGACACCTTCTCCTCCTCCCATCCCCTGTCTTTCTCTTGGATTTGTTTTCATTCTGTCTTTTCCTCCTTTCTTCCTCTCTGTTATTTTTTTTCCCTCTCTGTATCTAAAGACAGTGCCTTCTCCTTTATGCCTAACTGAATCTAATTCTCTGTTTTACTCTACCTATTTCCCTCTCTCTGTCATTTGTGTCCTTTGTAGCGAGTGGCATACATCGGATTTGGCCACATTTGATCAGGCCTTAGGGGATCTGTTAGTCTAAAGCTGGGGACACACCAACCCTACATCAGAGAACTAGCGACAACAAAGACCGCCTGTTGCGTTGTCTCACATCGCCTTTGTTTTGGCCGACAAGTTGCACCCGAACACACCGCAAAGACTACAGCGGACGGCCAGTTAGCACGTACGTTCTGTATTCCTCATCAAAAAGGGAAACCGGAAGACCAAGGCCTGTGGATATACAAGCCATTGTTATGAAACAAAGCAGTGTTTGCTGACCATTTTCACAATGCTCTGACTCACCACTTGGCTTCATTCCAGATGGCCATGTCATTATGAGTGTGTTGCAATGATTAGATGAGATGAAGATGAAAAGTGAGAAGAGCCTTCTGTGTTTTTCCTCTTGACTTCACTCGTTGGCTTGCTTTCTTCACTTCTGTTTCACTTCTTGTGCACTGATTCGTTTAAGCTGAACCACCAATCAGAGTGATTTCTCTCATTGACAGGCTCCGCCGCCAATTCAACATGCTGAATCGGCCAAAACCTAAAAACTAAGCCGACCGTCTGCTTGGTGTGTCAGGGCCTTAAGGGTTCCTTCTTTCCTATAGAAAATCAGGTGGGATTTAGTATTTCTGGTAGTTCTGCATGACTTGCATGATGGTACCAAGGTATGTGGCCCAGTTTCACTCCACCGGTCTTAGTGGTGCACCGTCTCTGGCAAACAGTGCAATAGGCCAGGTGCTGGTTTCACAGCACATGAACGCTGCATGGCATCCACTGATGAATTTGAGCCCCCAGTGGTTTAACCAATCCAAAGTGCACAGGCTTGGTCCAGCACCTCAGTTTATAAAGCAAAATTGATTACTTTTTTTCAAAGTTGTGTGAAGAGAAGGTGCTTGACCCACTGTCCTGTTTGATCAATTCAGCGCTGTCCCTCCTGCAGCCTCTGTTTGATAGATAGATTTAGTATTCCAACATGAAGGTGTACAGGTCATTGAATACAGTGATAGGATGAGAGAGGATTTTGGCAGGAAGTGACAGAAGCCAACTGTTTACCCCTTTTATCATGCAGCAGGAGCTGCTGGTGCTCAGGCCCTTCTCTGAGCAATTTGAGCCCTTTAACAAAAGTGTCGTCAATCTGGTGTCTGCTAGGACAGCTTTGTTGCTGGCAGTGACTTTAATGAAACAGGTTCATGGGCTCGTGTCAGTCCACCCAAGCTGCTCGGTCGTCCATGGGGATCGCAGCGGTGCCACGTTTCAACAGGCCCCATCTATTATGCCTCAGAAAATCAGCTGTCCGGTCCAGAACTTGATTCTTTTCTATCCTTTAGTCTAGGGGAGATGGGACTGCATTGATTTTGTGATTCACCATGCTATGTGGAGCTATTGTTTGTTCATCAATTTGTTAATTTCTAGTTCTGAGATATTTCTGGATTGTTCTGTCTACACTGGATCCAGGATTCTGGTTGGACAGCCCCTGCAGCATCGCAGTCTGTTCTCAGCACATGAATTGTTCCATAACACTTTGAATAAACACACGAAACACTGACGTTACCAGTCAAAGAAGATAATGTGCAATCAGGAGACATTGATACCTTCACACAGGAAACCAGAAGTTAAAGAAGAATGCCTCTCCGAATGGAGATAGCACACCGATCATATACTTTTTTTGTCAAGATAGAGAACACCTCTTCTATTGGTCATCTTACTTTACTTATTCTTAGTTACCATCATTCTGACCATTTGGCAACTGGCCAGTTGCTGACTAAATGTTAATATAAAACCTTCCTTTTTTTCTTCTTGCAATGATGTAAGGTCCACACACACGCACATCCAAATAAGGAACCAGGGCATTTGTACAACATGGGAACATCTGTCTTAAGAGGCTCTTTGGGCATCTTAAACCTGCAGTGGGCAGACTGTTTTTGGCATCATTGGGCAAAAACTTCATACTGACCATTCAGCATATTGTAATTCAAGTTTGCTAACAGAAAACTAGACTTCTGCACCTCCTCATGTCTCTGTTTTCAGGCTTTAAAAATCTATCCTGTGATGGGAGACTTTTGCCAATCACAGGCCATTTCAGAGAGAGAGAGCGTTCCTATTGGCTGTTCATTGAACTGAGGCAGCTGTCAATCACTCTCAAACTCTGATCAAACGGTCAAACTAGTCAGCGCTGATCAAATATGAATCAATATTCTGTTACTGTAATGCCTATTTCTCGCCTCAAATGTTTTCAGAAACATCTTGTAGTGTACTGTTTAGCTATAAAATTAGAAAGTTTGCTCCGGTTGGTGGGCAATGCTTGGTATTTCCTCAACTGATCTCAACATGGCTGCCGGGTCACAAACTTTCTCAACATAAATAATTAGGGCTGAGAGCACTGAATCTCTTTGTTTAGCGTCATTTATACCTTTACATGATGCTCATAGTCGTATATCTCACATTGTCTTCTATGTCTGACACTTCTGTCCTTTTAAGGTACCTGTCCTCAAGTAGGCACTACATGTTTGTTGACTAAGTATGCAGCAAAGAAACGGAAATACACTTCGAGGGCAATGAGAGATACCTGTCAGGGCCTTAGGAATGTGCGGCATGTTTGCATTTTTTCCAGCACCGAGACACATGATTTTTTTTCAGAATACCTGTCTCAGGCACTACTGTCAGGATATAGCCGTTTTATAAAAATAACCTTTCTAATCATATTTGCTTTGCTTCTCCCCGCTGCAGTTTTTAGACGGCTGTTTCTGTGAAAAACAGTCTGACAGTACTTAGGAAAAGGGTGAACCAATTGAATAAATGATGATCTTTAAAGATTACTTCCACAGTATCATTTAATTTTCTCAGAAATATCAACACTTCACATTGCACTACTTAATATACTGTGCATGTACACTTAACTCTGCCTCCTCTGCTGCTTTACCATGCCCAATGTGTAAGGAATGAAAATGAACCCCCCAAAAAATGAACGAACAAAATATGTTTCAATAAAATGTAGCAGTGTTGCGTGCAACATCAAAAAATTGTCTTGCACTCATAAACGTTTTTTTTGTCCTTTGTTTTTATCTGTCTGCCTCTTTGGCAACAGTACTCGTCTGTAATCCAATCTTCAGCTCTGTCTTTGTACTCTTCCTTCCTTCTATCTCCCTGTTTCACCCTGTCACCCAGTGTCTTCCACTGATAATTGCAGACGGCCCCAGTTCCACATGGGACTCATCAGTGTTGAAAGTGAAACTAGTAGCGAAGTGGAATGCCTGAGGAAGCAAAGTAAATAATGTCACCAGACAGCAGTTTACCTGTTGATGTCACCAGCAGATTGAAAATAAATGGGCCGTTTGTCTATGTTCTTCTTCTGATAAAGCCTAATGTGTCCAGCTGTGGACTCAGTGCAGCATATCTGTGTTTACAACCAAGTGAGTGTGCATGTGTGTGTAAGTGTGTGTATGTATATACATGTTTGTGCGTCTGAGTGTGTGATTCTGTTGACGTGGCCCGTGAATAAGTGCCTGTGGCAGTTTGTGATTACTGTTTGCTATTTTTGCTTTCCGCTCCCTCCACTCAATCACCAATGTATGCACACACACATGCGTACAGACACACACACACACACGTGTGCACAGATTCTATTATATTAAGCTGTCCAGTGAACTGTGTTTACATCTGTATGTGCATCTCATACAGTATGTTTGTCATTGTAGACTGCATTCAGAATGGGTTTTGTATTTGTACTAGCATACAAATTCAAATAATAAAATGGAACATTATTTATTACTGTCCACTGAACATTGGGACATATTTTCCTAGTTGTACGACTTGAAGCGTTAGATTACTGACTGAATGATTGCATCCCCTAATTATTGTTGACTACATCAAAGCTCTATGACGTGCTAATTGTACGGTCGATTACTGTAGATACGTTTCCATCCACCTGTTTGTATGCGCATTTTCAATTTGTACATAAGAAAACCTGAGTGGAAGTGTTGAACATTTGAAAAAAAACTCGAAATATCTCACAAAGTTTTTACGCCTGGCTGAGGTGGAAAAGTTCCTGCATTGCATGCCAAATTTGATAGAATTCAATTGACACAGACTCGGTAAGTTAATCATGAACATTAAGCAGGTGACGTAAACCTCCAAGGAAGCTTTCGAAGAGACGAAAAATGGCGACAGACGAAAACATGAGTTTTTAATTTCTCAAATAAATACATGAAAAATAAATAAATGCTATATTTCATTTCATATCCTGTTTTTGCCATTTTTTTCCCAGAAATCGAGCTTTGACTGGTGCTCTTTTAATTGCGTCATCTCATTACGTAATTTTGCGCAATTACATAGTGGTGATGGCTGAAGTAAAGTTTTCTTTACCAAGCATAGGTACAAAATCTTTTATTGGCAGTGTCGTCTTTCTGCTCTTTTCTTTTGTACACTGTTGTAAAGATGAGTCAGTGAGGTAAATCCTTAGTACTTAAAGTGGATCTTCCATTTCCTGGAACCCACAACTGATCAGTTTTCTAAGGTCAACCACACACACTGGCTGGCTCACTCTCACATGGAAACACATGAAACATTTGCCAGGTTGTTTGCTGCATGTTTACCACCGCTTGGTTTGTTTTTAAATATATATATATAATTAATCAATGCTTCCTGCCGGTAGACTCACAAACACATCCACGCATGTAGCAGATCACTCATGCTCTGTGGATCTCCCTACCTACGCAGCTATGCCAACTCTCACCCACAACTTTTATTTATGTCCCCCAATCCTCCCTCTCAAGTTTTTGATGAATATGTATTTTAATGGTTTTACACAGCAACAAAGGATAATATCATTGGATAATTGTGAAAGCATAAACACATGCATTAGACATCATAAATGAGACAGAAATATGGAGATAGAGTTGGAAGACAAAAGAGATTTGATTTCCACTTCCTCTATGTTTAGTTTAGCATCATAATATCTCTTCATATCTCAGTCAGTATCTTTCTCTTCTCGCCTGCTGTGCCTAAAAAGGCTGGGCATCATGCATATGGATGAGTTCAGTGTTAAAGTCTGCCCATTGGATCGGCCTTAAATTGCTGACTCTTTTGAAATTGTGTATCTGGTATTCTATTCATTAATTTGGTTACGTTATGGAAACTGTTTGTCTTCTTTAGTTTATTCACAACTCTGAACTGATTTATCAATACATAACTGATCAAGTTTTGAAGTAGAGTTAAGCTGAAATTCATGAATAATTTTAGTTCAAATATAATATATTTTTTGTCATTTTGTATCTTTGGGTGTTATCATATGTCAACGCATTGGCATTGGACTTTTCTGCAAACCATGGATACATTGAATGGCGGCGTTTCTGAACCAAAAATACATTTTATAAATATGTTTCATATCTGCCTCTTATCACGCTTGCAGAAATGCAGTGCCACGTGGTTAACGTTGTGAAATGATTGGTCAGGCTTAGGCAACAAAACTACTTGGTTAAATTTAGAAAAAAGACCATGGTTTGTGTTCAAATAATAATGTAGCAATATACCAACATAATGTGACAACTGTAACAAAATCACTATAGTTATAGTTTCATGAAATAACTATATTTGACATGTGACACGAACAGCGGTCTCCGGGATGGAAGCCTTGTGTTTGTTGGACCCATCCACCTCCACTCCCACCCGCACTGGAACTACGTCACAATGCCACATTTTTTTCCTGGCGATCGGGCTGCAAATGTGAGGACGCATATTTATTTGCACATTTACCATAGCTGGATGCAGATTATGCGTGTTCAGTCTCACCGCTCTGGGTGGTGGCTGGCTTCTGTACCTCTTTGATTGAGATTATCTGATCAAACCAGAGCTGTTGCTTTGAAAGTGATGCATTTTTCATATGTTTTGTAGTTTACTGCATTGTGTAATACCATAAGTGAACTATAGACTTTAGTAGGTGACATGTATTTCAACTGTTGCAATGGAAGTTTCATTTAAATGGCGGGCTTCGATTCATCATCTTGTTCACCAGACTAAGAAAGAAACATAGATCTAAGACTAGAAATAAAGCCAAAATGAAAAGTGAAACAAAGGACTCAAAGAAAGAGACAAATGACAGAGGGCTTCTTCTAGATAGTTAATGTAATGTGCAGCTATCTAGTCAGATAGCCAAAGCTAATGGCATTTGTACAACTCTACCAACAGCTACAAATGTTATATTAAGAACCTGAAACCTCGATTTACATAAAAATCTAATTATCTGAACTTTTTTTCAGAATGTATATCGTGTAAGGTGCCTTAACATACTTTAAAAGCGCCTTTAAAAATCATAATCCTCACTCTGTTTCTAATGGTAACCTTGCATGCAGAGTCCAGCTGTTACAGTTTGTGTATTGCCCATATCCAAATCCCACACAATAGACAGTCTAAAAACAAAAACAGGCCATAAACCCAGTAATTCTTTATGAATTATGTATGATTGACAACATTTCAGCCTTTTTTTTTGTTTTGGACAAATCATTATTTTCTAGGTTTTGATAAGCTTCCCTTTGCTTTGGGCAGAATGTCTTATTTACTTTTCACCCACATTCTTTCCATGATTTGTGTTCTTGAAGAGAAAAACAACTTATTCATTATGTGGACAATGCAGCATTCGTGGACAGACAAAGTGAAACAAGGCAGCAATGACAGAGTCTGTGAAGCCATGCCAACGCATGGCCTCAAGACACTAAACTCAATGGGAGGCTGACTTTGTCGGCAATGCAGACGCGTTTTATAACAACAGCATGGACGTCACTTTTGTTATTGCCAGGGGTCGTCTGCAGTACCAAGTCAAATTCAGGAAACAAAGCACATGACATGCCAAAATCTCATGCTCAGGGCGGGGTAACAGCTGGGAATTTAAAAAAAAGTTTGAACCTTAATCTGCATCACACCAATCAGAATGGATTCTGTCTTGTTTCTCGCTGCTGGTGAAATAATCTGTCCAGCGTGTCCTGAAGTCCCAGTACAAAGTTTTACTAAAACATTTCTGTGGGATAACGGTTAAAAGGCACATTTGCTTGATAAAGAATGTTCTTTCATCCACCCAGCAAAAAAGGCAAAGATCTGTACTAAAATAGGTCAGATTATTCCCCAAATCAGTTTCCATCAGAGACATCTGTCCTCCGCGGTGTGGAGTGGACATCAGGGTGCACACAGCCTCAGGGCAGAGCTCACTGATGCGTACTGTTATAAACCTCTTTAGCCAGAGGGCCAGAGGTGTGTGACAGATTGTGAACAAAGCATGACAGTCTTTTTTAAGAAGAGCCACAAAAGACGGTTGTTATAAAACCAGGAGAGCGACAAGTTTATGATCTGGCCTATATTACTTGTGTGCCACCATTGGCGCACTAAGAGCCTCAAAGATACAGATTTGGGCTAGGTGGATAACAGATGTGTCAGGCCAGATGACTCAGGTGTGTGAAAGAACGCTGAAGAGGGAGAGAAGTGGTTATTTGAAAGCGATGGAAGTCACGAGAGGAACAAAAACTTTGACCAATGTGAGTCATATCGGTGGTGGTACATCTCAGACAAAGGGCATGTTCCCCCAGCAAGCAGCCATAGCACACACAAAAAGACACACTCACACAATCTCTCTTCACCTCTCCGTTGCCTGAGAGATTTGCTTCTTAAAATTACACACTCCATATTCAGTCGCACTCAAAGCGATTCGCCCAGATATAAAAGAGCGTACTCCCGCAGTCACACACACTTTCAAAAATTAGACTCTCGACGCAATTCAGTCACTTTGATTCTGTGTTCTATTATTCCTCACTTCTTTCCCACTTTTCCCCGGCCCTCTCTGGAAACCTTTTGCTCAGGGAGACTAAATCTGTAATCAGCTTAGTCGTGTTGATGCATCAGACATTTTTAATCAGCGGTATTGAAAAGAGAGCAGCTCAACGCTAAGGCGCTTGGCAAAAGCAGTGCACCGAGAGGAGAGGAGAGGAGAGGAGTCAGGGATGAAGAGAGGACAGCACATGTTTTTATTTGTATCTGTGTATCCCTTAAGTTATTGACAGGATCAAATGGAAAAGGTCTTTAGAAGGTTTGAGCGCTGAATCGCTGCTCTTTGTAAGGATTTAGGAAGATTTTCTTTGGATAGATGGTGAAAAAAAGGACACATTTGTTTTCAAAGAGAGTGATTGTAAAATAACAACCAAGTTTACCTTGAATTAGAGCTGCTAATGGGTGAATAACGGAGAATAGTGCCATGCTTGGAGCTGTAGCTAGAGGCTTAACCAAAAAAAAAAAACATTGAGACTTGGTTATAAACTGCTCTTAAAGACAAGAAAGAGAGAGCAGACTGGTTGTTTACTCTTTGTCCTAATTCATTTCTTATTGCTCCAGGTGAGATGAATGAATGCTCCTGTATTTTGAAGGTAAATATCTACATATACTGGCTTCTGAATATGCTGCTGTTGCATTTTCAACTTTAGTTCAATTTTAAGATGCACTCCTCACTTGCAGTGAAAAAGAAATATTCATAACTATCCCCTAATCCCTAGCACTGATTTCAAATTGTGTCGCCTATCCAAAAAATACTCCGTTTGAAGCAAGGAGAGTCGACAGCGAGTCAAGCAAACGCCTCTTTGCATTGTAAATGCAGGAGGAGGTTAGGACCACCACAGCTAAGCAGCGTTTTCCCGGCTTCAAACAGCATCTCAGGGATCCAATTTTAGTCTTGGAGCAAATTATTCAGCACTGAAGCTATACCATGAACTCTCTTGATATGTCAGACATTCAACTTTTTCTTTAAGTAAACAGTGTCATGGCACAGCATCATCTCTTTCTTCCAGACACAGCGTCATTTATTTCTGCCAGACACAAATGGTTGATAAGATGGCTCGATTTTACATGAAAGAGTCGACCACTAGAAATTCCAGTACGATACACTGTACATGCAAAATAAATCAGTTTCCAACAGAGATCAGTACATACTATATCCTGCATGTTATGTAATGTTGGGGTGACCCATTAACTGGGTTCAAACCGGGCCACCTGACTAGTAAACAAGTTTCCTTTCAAATTTTGTGCACATTTTAGCATAATTTCCAGAAAATCAAAAAGAAAATGCATAATAATAAAAAAAGTCAACTACTGTTATGTGAATATTAGGAGTCGGTTGCCAAAAGAAGAGGGCACAACAACATAAGTAAGTAAAAGAGGACCAGTCAAAGGTCAAACAGTGGCAAATGATATCGAAAGCAGGATGGAAATATGGCATTTATGTTTGTTTCATACTGTATATTCATTTAAGGAATGGTACAGTCTCGTTGATGATCCACACAGTTTAGTCTGATGCAATTTTTTTTCTCTTCAGTGAAGTGGAAGCTTCAGTCAGTGGACGTTTAAGTCACATGCTTCATGTACATGATGTCTTCATTGCACTCTGTTACCAACCACATCAGCATGGAGACACCTACTGTAGTAGGAACTTTTACGATCAAAATAAAGGCCGGACTCAAAGATCGGTGTGGTAGGTAGATGGGTAGGAAGTAGGGAAGGGCTTAAATTATAGTTAATGGAACGGCCGATGCATTTCATTCAGGCGCTAAAGGGTGCTTTGTGCGGCGGTACCAAATGCCGACGCGCGTGACGAAGCCTTGATTTTTAACGCCTCAGAATTTCACCTCAGAAAGAAACTCCCAAAAACGATTCCACTATTTTTTTATGTACAAATTAAAAATGCATATCAAAGCAGGTGGATGGAAATGCCATACAACTCAAAATGTATTGTAGAAGTAGACATGTATGTTTGTATATGAGAGATGGTCTTTACAGACAACCTTTTCAGGGTGTAAAGGCAGAAAAATAAGTTGACAAAAAGTAGTAGTAGGAAAAACAGTAAATAGAAAATAGATGGATTACAGTAATGTCTCCTATAGCTTATCCTTATCTTATCAGGGTCGAGGAGGCCTTGAGCCAAAAACATTTAGAATCAGGTGGGCTTCACCCAGGACAGGCTGCTTGTCTATAACAGTGAACACAGACAGTGAATTAAAAATAATATCATGTCTTTTCCTGTCATTTATTTAATTAATCGTGTGTTTTTATTCTTACTTTTGTCTCTGTAAAGCCCGTTGAGACTTGTGTGTGATAAAGGGATACATTAATAAATTAGCTGTTGAGAAAATGAAAAGGAAAAAGAAGTAAGTGCATGATTGCAATTACTTTGACTGAGGTTACAGTGTATGCTGTAATTTTTTTTTCTGAAAGATCACAGAGCCAATGTGAATGCTTTAAGAAATAAAAGTGCAAAACAAAAAGAACATAATGCATCTTGTCTACTGCATCATTTAGTACAGTAGTAGAACGTAAATAGAATGACACAGATGCGTTACACAATCCACTTACAGGTATAACCACGCTCCTTACATTTATAGTATGTAGGTGAGGGATGCAGGGGAGGCACAGTATCCCTGTGGTTTGAAGATTAATGGATTAAATATGAAAGCATACAACGAAGAAAAATCTAACTGCAATCTATCATTTACTGAAAGGGAGTACACATGTCTCTATTCCTCCCTCATCGATCTACACTGGGGATACAAGAGGGATTAAACGCAGTGACACAATGTCTGCTGCTGCATTGACAGGCGAGCCAGCGGTGGTGCGTTCACGGACCTCATCAGCAGTTCAGC
>CAKALG010039727.1:0-28344 GCA_916700815.1 Helicolenus hilgendorfi
TGTGCGTGGCCCGGAACTATCTGGGAGAGGCCGTAAGCCGGAACGCATCTCTAGAAGTAGCACGTAAGTCTTGAGTTATCATCCTATCCCTTTGGGCACAAAGGTACTGCCCTGGTCAAAGGGAATCTCAGTGTTGCATGGCAAGAAAATGGAAAAATTGCAGTATGTATTGAGGTTGGTAACCTTTTGTGGAAATGTGAACAGTGTTAATGTTAAATCTGTGAAAGGTACAGTATATGTTAAATTAAGCATATCATTTTGGTGCTGAGAGATCCGTATATGAGATCGCCATCCGTCATAATATGAGCAACGTCACCTTTCCACCTACAAGTGTGTGTAGCCGTGTGCATAACATGTGTGCGCATATGTGTGCGAATATGTTTTCCAGACTGCTAGTGAGACCTGTTTGGATGACCTGTTTGGGTAATGTATGGGCAGAGCTGTGAATCGCTCCAGGGAGGGAGAGAAGGATTTTAACCTAGCTAACTCTCTCTCCCTTTCCCTCCCTGTTTGGATTTGGAAAGATGCAGCCTGCTCCCAGCCAGTTCCCTCCCTGTGTGGGAGAGAGAGAGGACGCTCTGGGCTATTCACATTTCCATTATGTGCTAAACTGAGCTGATTTCTTGCCATGAACGAGATGCACACACGCTCGGACGCACACGCAGATATACATGCATCATGCACACACACACACACAAACACCCACACTGTCTCCCCTGCTCTCTGTTTTCTCGCTCTCGTAGAGGTGGTAACACACAAGGAGCAAACAGGGAATTCCAGGCAAACATTATCTTTAGGGCTGCAACTAACGATCATTTTCATTGTCTATTAATCTGACGATTATTTCTTCTCGATTAGTCGGATTGTTGTTTGGTCTATAAAATGTCAGAGAATGGTGAAAAATGTTGATCAGTGTTTCCTAAAGCCCAAGAGGACATCCTCAAATGTCTTGTTTTGTCCACAACTCAAAGATATTAAGCTTAATGTCATAGAGGAGTAAGGAAACTGGACAGTATTTATATTTAAGAAGCTGGAATCAGAACATTTTTACTTTTTTCTTCTTAAAAAATTACTCACAGCAATTAATCGATTATCAAAATAGTTGGCGATTAATTTAATAGTTGACAACTAATCGATTAACCATTGCAGCCCTAGTTGCATTGCAATTTGATTTGAATTTACACAACATTCGCCTGACCGATCATTTCTATACACATGCAGGGTCTGGAATTAGCACCACTTTGGCAGGCAGGGAAAAAGCTAGGGATGGCAATAGAGGATCGGTTCCCTTTGAGAACCGATTCATAGTTGTTTGATTCCTTGGCATCTCATGCCTCCATGACTATTGATTCCTCTGTATTGATGTATTAATACAATCATGTATTTCCTAATCATTTGAATTGTGTTTTTATGCAAATAAGCACTATAAATGACAATAGCAAAGTACAATACAGTGCTGTGTACAGTACCCTTCCACCCCCAAAAAATAGGGCTCCCCGGAAGCTACGGTGTAATTTGAACTCTGGAATTTACCATGTACAGTATATGATATTTTTTGCATAAAATATATCGGACATTGAATGACATCAGATCTAAAATGTTATTCCTTCATTTAGCACATAGATTTCAAAAGTGACAGACAAAAAAATATGCTTCCCTGCCACAGTGGCAGGCAGTGAGAAAAGTTAATTGCAGATCCGGGACCCATGCATGTTTTGAATCATAAAAGATGGAAGTTGTTGGACTTAATGACTTGACTATGATGTATCCTGTAGTTTGTTGTAATAAGAATCGGAAGGAACTCTTCCCATCAGAGTTATGGTCTTAACGGTGCTCTTGTGGCTTTTGTGGATTTGTCTCCCACTTGGCTTTGTGGGGAAATCATGAAATAGGAACGGAAAAAAAAAAGAAAGAAGAAAAAAAACTGAGATAAGAGCCCTGAACTTAATAGCGACTCAGTCAGAGACGTTATCTGAGATCTTTGTGTCGTTTTGTGCGCCACATCCTCTCTTTGTCTTATTGCCTTTTTCCACATTAGACACTTGTATTCCTATTGTCTTCTTTAACCGGTGCTGTTTCCTCTCCTTTCTCTCAAATCAATAGTGGTCCTGGAAATACTAATGCTTAAGGAGATGCTGGGTGAACGGGAATGTGTGTCTGTGTGTGTCAGGATATGACTTGTGCGTATAACATGAGACATTGTGGTGTTTGATATTCTACTATCTATAAGCTACTATAACAGTATCCCTGTCTTTACATCTTGAACAGCACTGTTGTATTTTAAGACAGTGACTAACTCTCCCTCATAAAGAAACCAGAGACCCAAAACTGTCGTTATAGTGTCAGGAGACAAATGTTACAGCCGCTCCGCTGATTCCCTTGACTGAATAGAGGCCGACTTTATGAACACAATGACTGTGTCAGAGTGATTTTGTGGGGATTTTCTGGTTCTCCCTTAAATACAATAAAGCTCATTTGTATTTTTGCAGCTCAAACGGGCATTCTGAATTCATTTTCCGAGTTAATTGTCACATTCATTGTAAGAGTAGGAGCTGCAATTATTATTGACAAATCATTTTTTTTTTCCCCCTATTGTTGGAGTTGGAGAGAGGTACGCGACTTATGTATCAGCAACACATATGGAGGGTGAAATAAACAAACACAATGTATTGTTGCAAATAACAAGTACCAAACAAACAGGAGCTAAATCTAAATGTGAGGAATATGGCTTTCCTTTTCACTCCAAAGCAGCTCTCTTATGACTCTTGAATGATGTATTGTAGAATATTGAATTCTTCTTGAAGCCTTGTTTAGATCGCTTTGTGAATTTGTATGTATTTTGCTATATTTATGGGGACAGTAGTACCATCTTACTACTTGCACAGCGGAGTGCATCTCACACTTCAATAAGTCTCTGTTGTCCATAATTAATTGTGATGAATCACAAATGAATCGCACAGTTTTTATCTGTTCAAAATCAACCTTAAAGCGAGATTTGTCAAGTATTTAATACTCGTATCAACATGGGAGTGGGAAAATATGCTTGCTTTATGCAAATGTATGTATATATTTATTATTGGAAATCAATTAACAACACAAAACAATGACAAATATTGTCCAGAAACCCTCACGGGGGTACTGCATTAGCATCAAAAATATGCTCAAATCATAACATGGCAAACTCAAGCCCAACAGATATCAAGAGCTGTCAGTGTGTCAGTGTGCTGACTTGACTATGACTTACCCAAAACTGCATGTGATTATCATAAAGTGGGAATGTCTGTAAAGGGGAGACTCGTAACTATAGAACCCATGTTCATTCACATATCTTGAGGTCAGAGGTCAAGAGACCCCTTTTGAAAATGACCATGCCAGTTTTTCCTCACCAAAATTTAGCGTAAGTTTTGGCAGTTATTTAGCTTCCTTCGTGACAAGCTAGTTTGACATGGTATCAATGGATTATTTAGGTTTTCTAGTTTCATATGATGCCAGTATTTTCACTCTACCTTTACAACCTAAAAATTGCAAGTTTGCTTTTATGCGTTAAAAAATTTAGTGGCGTTAAAACGAATTTGCATCAATGCAAACGTTAATATCATGTTAACTTCAACAGCCCTACTATTAACCTCTTAACGATCCGCCGGCCTGCCACCTATTCTGTTTCAGAGATTGTATCAGGCAGAGTCTTAAAGCTATAGTGAAGATACTGGTATCGTATCATATGACAGTAGAACCATGTCGTAGCTTGTCGGAAAGAAAGCTAAATAAAGCTCCAAAGTAACACAAAATTTTAGCGAGGAAAAACTGGCATGGCCATTTTCAAAGGTGTCCCTTGACTTCTCACCTCCAGATATGTGAATGAACAGAGTAAAATCTGTATCTTTTTAGATAAAACTGATGTTGTCAAACGGCATAAATTGCAGTTGAAAAAAGGTAATAATTTGCAATATATCCTATCGCAAAATGTTTAAAATTGCAATAAGATTGTATTGTGACTCAAGTATTGTGATAATTAATAATAATCTGGTGATTCCCACTCCTATTGACTACCGTGGGATTCTTAGTTGTCTGATTGTGAGGTCTCCTTTAAAGCTGGGTGGCAAGATAATGACTGTGTAGTCTTTGCAATTTAGTAGTCAAATTTAAATACCACTTGCATTGGGTTGTTTTCCAACCCCATATATTTAGATGTTCACTTCGTAGTTGTAGAAGCTACACGCTCCCAACCTCACCCACAAATGATTATTTCAGTCATGTTTGCCAGTTGAAATTACAGACACTAACCTATTTTGTTGTCTCCTCTTGTGCAGACAATGTCAATAGGTTTTTGTTTTTTTCTGGAGCGTCTCTTACATAAAAAAAACAGTATGTCCAAGGCAGCCTCTAGTCCTCTTTGTGTAATTCAGAACAACGTGGCTATAGGGATGCATACTGGCATGACTCCTTCAGGGGCTGCAGGATCCTGCCAGTGTTGCTGCAGCCAAAGTTGTCATGCAATGCTGCGGGTGGGAGCGAGCGGGTAGATGAAAGTGCTGTGGGGGTGCTCTGACAGCGAGCCTGGCTCAAAACGGTCTGCTTCCTTAGAGTCCACACACATCCTGAAATTTTCTAATGGGCTGTAGCATTGTATCTCAACCAGTGGCTTAGAAAATGTAGCTTAACTTGAGGGGGGTGTTGCTCCCCTGGGCACATTTGTGCTGTACAAGCTCAATTTTGGAGGTTCGTCATGCATTTTATGAGCTTCAGTCTGACATGAAATTTGAAGGGGCATTATTCATTCCATGTGATGCAAAACACTTCAGCTGTTTAAGATGGTAGCAAAGCTTGAAATATGTAAATTATGTAGATATGCCAGAAATCTACATCTGGCAGCAGCCTGGCAAAAACAAATAATATACCTCATGACAGCTGTTTGTCTTATAAATTAACCAAACCTTGCTAAAAAAGCAAACAAACACTTATTTCTACACAGTTTTTTTTGTTTCCATACACGTTGCACAGTAGAGCTCATGACAAATAATCAATAGACAGTAAGATAGCAAAATCACATTGTATGTCTTTTGTTGTATTGATCTTCTAAATGGACTGTGAGTAAAATGGCAGAGGCAGAAAACGCCTAAAAAGCAAAATGATAGTTTTCCTTACATTTGAAGAAACAATTTATGTTTTCCTCACCATGTATTTGCTCCTTCTATGTTTGCTTTATTATCCATTAACACATTTTAAAGCGTTTGCCCTTTCGAACTGGTTTCTTACAGTTATGCTTGTTCCTCCTGTGCCTCTGGCTCACTTCAATACAACTGTGATGCCCATTAAAGAGGACCTGTTATGCATATTTTCAGGTGCATACTTGTATTTGTGGTTTCTACTACAGCATGTTTACATGCTTTAATGTAAAAAAAAACACTTTACTTTTGTTATACCGGCTGTGCTGCAGCACCTTTTTTCACCCTTGTACTGAAACGCCTAGTTTAGAAACGCCAGAAAAGCCTTGTCGGCTCTGATTGGTCAGCTGGCCCACTCTGTTGTGATTAGTCAACCAAACCAAACTCTTCGGACTCCGCTCCAGCTCCGCACTAACTAGCTTTGTTTGAGGACGTGCCAAATTTGCTACCAGGCAGGTATTATTCACGTGTTACTTGGGGACATCACATTACAGAAGAAAAGGCGGGACTTCCAGCAAGGCGTTTCAAGCAGTTCAGGAGCAGAGGACAACCTCTGGGTCTGAAAAGTGAAGCCAATGCGGAAGTGCCTTGAACCTGCATTTTTCTAATAGCCAGCAGAGGGCGACTTCTTTGGTTACAAAAATAAGTCAGATTGTATAGAAGTCTATGAGAAAATCAGCCTACTTCTCACTTGATTTATTACCTCAGTAAACATTGTAACTACGAGTTTATGGTCTCAATCTCTAGTTCCAATCTTCTTGATTACAGCATGATGTTCATTTAGTAAATTATGGTCCCATTTAGAGTGAAATAGACAACAATGCAGGGTATGCTTTAGGGCGTGGCTACCTTGTAATTGACAGGTCGCTACCACGGAGTTGTCCAGTCTGGGAATTATCCATGTTTTTGGTCACCTACAAATGTCTTATTCAGCGTTCAGTTGTACTTAGCTCCACCCTCTCTTTTCACTTCTGGTTGCAAAAAACCAAGATGGTGACAGCCAAAATGCTGAACTCAAGGCTTTAAAACAGCAGTCCACAAACCAATGGGTGACGTCATGGTGAATACGTCCACTTCTTATATACAGTCTATGTTCAGGAGCAGTGTTTCTGTTGGGAGAATAACTCCCTTTCGTGTGGACTTTGGGCTTTGTAACTTTAAAGACCTTTTACATGCAAACAAACCTATAACACACTAAAGGAGAGGGGGAAAAGCACTAAAGCATAATATGTCCTCTTTCAGAATGGTTAAAGATTGGTTATTTTATTTTTGCTATGAATTGAAGCATACTGTAGATATTTTCCAGAATGGTAGATTTACAGAGGGAGTGCTTTCTACATTGAACACATATCTTGCTTCAGTTGAAAATGACTGAAACTAACCCCGAATTCTCAACTATGTTTTTCTCCCGATTTGAAATATGAAAGCCCAAAATAAGACTCTTGAGAGTGGCATATTTGATCCAAGGCCAGTAAGGGAACATGCACTGCTTCAGCCGATAAACCATCACTGTGGCACAAACCTGGAGTATTCTCACCCTTGTTGAAATTCTATTTCCTGTACCGTTGGGTGCATATTTGACACAAATGATAACATCAGCCATTTCACAGAAAAAAATCAGGCCATGTCTGTTTATTATTAGACGGTCGTGCATTTTTTTTGCTTGATAAACAAGACTCATTGTGTTTCTCTTACCGTTGCAGCATGTCACTTGTTTCTCACATCCAAGTGTGTAATTTTAATAATCGACCGTCACCTGCTGTCAATGTGTACAATCACACATGGCCCACCACCGAGCCAGCTTTTCACATCTTCAGTCTTGTTTTATTCAGACGCTGCAGCTGAGCGCTACTTCAGAGCGCCGTCAACAAACAACTGTGCGACCTCCAGGCCACCAGTGGACTGGCACTAATCATCAGAGTGAGTGGCTGTTGATGGAATTAGAACAGCTCCCGCAAACTATTAAGAAGGGGACAGAAAGACATAAACAGCTATGTGTTGAAGGGAGGTGTGGGTGGAAGGGCGACGGATGCAAGGGTGTTCATTAGCACAAAACTCAAGAGCAAGACGAGTCCCCCTCTGTTTGACTGTGCTAAGTGAATTAGAATAGTCACTCAGCCAGACAGTCATCAATTATATCCTCCAAGTTACAGGCGGCCAACAAACTGAGCTCCCACAATGCCAGATAAATCTACTGCCTGCATTGTTTTTTTATCACACTGTAGTGATTATTTCGATGAGTGATTAAACGAGCTGGACATTTATTTGAAGTTTTAGTAGAATGAGTGGAAGTAATGCTTGAGATTCATTCTTTGAGGTAAAGTTGTGGACTGCAGGGCAGGGCGATAGGCCTATGGCCACAATCTTTTATCACGATATAAGTCATTTCATATCTCGATAGTGATTTATAGCATGTTTCCTGGTAATTTAATAAATGAATGGTAGTGCTGCTCAGTAATGTTCCAAATTTATGCAAAATGTTTGCGAGATATGTGAATGAAAAGGGGTTCTATGGGTACCCACAAGTCTCACCTTTACAGATATGCCCACTTTATGGTAATCCCATACAGTTTGGGGCAAGTCATAGTCAAGTCAGCACACTGACACACTGACAGCTGTTGTTGCCTGTTGGGCTGCAGTTTGCCATGTTATGATTTGAGCATATTTCTTATGCTAAATGCAGTACCTGTGAGGGTTCCCTGGCAATATTTGATTTTCAGTAATAAATATATACATACATACATACATACATACATACATACATACATAAAGTAAGCATATTGCCCTCTTCCATGTTGATAAGAGTACTAAATACTTGACAAATCTCTCTTTAAGGTACATTTTGAACAAATAAAATATGTGCGATTAATTTGCAATTGATTGTGAATAACTATGGAAAATCATGCGATTAATCAGGATGGACAGCCATAATAAATAGTTTATATGAAATACTTTATTTATCATTAGATATTTTTTCATGTAATTAAAAACTTAAGTACAAAATAATCAGATTTTCTGTGAAATTTGAGTTAGTATGTGCATGTTATTATCAATTTAGACGACATAATTGTGTATCATTGTGTGATAAATTATCATATTGATTCACGGTAATCCATGTAATAGTTGTTGATATAGACCAACCATCAGACAGACATGGCCAGGCTGCTGGCATAGCTGAAAATATAAGCATTGCTAGATACCGATTAAATGAAATAACAAAATATGTTTTTGTTTGTTTTGTTTTATTTTTTGTAATTAGGGTGAACTAACCCTTTAAGGCTGAGTACACATAGGAGAGAGTGTATAAAGCGCTGCACCCAGCGTCGTTTTCCAGAGTGCTCCGGCTTTTTTGTGCGGCCGTTCTGAGGGATTCTAGTTTACAATCTATGAACTTGTCAGAAAGGCGCTGGTGTGGTCACTGACGCTCCTTTTCAAGCAATCCTCCGGTTGGTGTTCATGGTAAACAGGCAAAGTCAAACAAACAGATAGTAGCCCAAATAGATAATGAAGTATGAGTTAGAGTGGTGATACAGATATTGTTGTCATAGAAACAAAACCCACGCGCAGCGGGAGCGCTTTTTTGATGAAGCGCTGGGATGGAACGCTCCCCAGCGCCCTGCGGGTGCTTTTCTTCCAGGGAAAAACGCTATATGGACACACGCCCTAACAGGGTTCTGGCTACTGAAATTGATATGATGCGATCAGCTAGATTGTTTCACTAGAGACGACTCACCACACATCACTCTGATCCTTCTGAACTGCAAAAACACAAAACATTCTAACATAGTAGAATGTTAGAGTGGTGTTTTTTTTTTTTTTCTTTTTTTCATAAAAGGAATCTTTTGCCAGATTTCCCAGAGTTTTATTTTGACCTTTGGCCAACTTACCAACAAAATTAATGTTATTTAGCTACAACTGCAGGCAACATTTCTCACTTCCATTTTCAAAGGTCACCTCCAGCTAAAAATGAATGTCTGCTACCTGAATATTTTTGGCATTCCAAAATGTTGCTGTTTCCTAATAAAAAAGAGAACACGCAGAAATACACAACATTTAGAATCAGTTAGTTAACTAATTAGATTAGTTAGCAAGACCAGAGAGACCAGGAGCCTGTTTCACCACATTTGCAATATTCAAGCAGTGATTGGCAACATGGAATTGTTTCCCCTCTCTCATTTTCACGTTTCACTAATCAAAACAAACAGCATAATTATGGTCCATGCGTGAGCATGTGAGAGTCCTGTAGCACTCTCAAATTTATCTGTAATTTGCGAAACTGCGATCTCTGAGAAGCAGTGCTCTCAAATTTATTTTGTGAAACATGCCGGGGAAACCAAGAGCTGATCACTCATGCCCATTGATATGAATATCTTGGAGTCACCAATTCCATTTCTTTTGAAATGTGTGAGAAAACTTCAGCATTTGAAGTGGCAGTAGGCAGAATATTTTTGGCATCATTGGGCAAAAATTCCATAAAAACCGTCAGCATATTGTAATTCAAGTGTACTGAGAGATAACTAGACTTCTGCACCTCCTCATGGGTCTGTTTTCAGGCTTTAAAAAATCTAAAGCCTGTGACGGAAGGCTTTGGCCAATCACAGATCATTTCAGAGAGAGAGAGAGAGCATTCCTATTGGCTGTTCATTCAATGGAGGCAGCTGTCAATCACTCACAAACTCCAATCAAATGGTCAAATTAGGCAGCGCTGATTAAATACGAATTAATATTCTGTTACTCTAATGCCTTTTACTCACATAAAAATGTTTTCAGAAACATTTCTTAGTGTACTTTTTAGCTGTAAAATGAGAAAGTTTGCTCTGGCTGGTGGGCGGTGCTTGATCTCAACATGGCTGCCAGGTCACAACATTTCTTATTTTACAGCTAAACAGTACACTACGTGATGTTTCTGAAAACATTTGAGTCGAGAAATAGGCATTAACGTAACAGAATATTGATTCATATTTGATCAGCGTTGCCTAGTTTGACCGTTTGATCGGAGTTCGCGAGCTGCTCAGAGACGGCAAGGCTCCAGCTCGGCTCTGATTGGTTGTTTTCCTCTGGTCTGTGAAATCTTGCAGATGCCATTAGGAGCACCGGAGGACACCGGACGACATAGAAGCACGTTTTTTTTTTTCTTTCAGATTACTTTTCTCATGCACTACTGTCAGGTTATAGTGACTGTTTTATAAAAATAACGTTTTAATCTATTGGCTCCAATCTTTCCTACTGCTGCTTTAAGTAACTTTAGGAAGAACACATCAACTCTTAAGCCAAGATATATGTATTTTGTGTACTGCTGTAAAAACCGGTCAACACTTCTACTCACCATATGCAAAAAATACCCATGCAGGGGTTATTTAGATTATAAAAATTTGACCCTCAGCTTGTGCTGTGTCTTGTCCCTGTTGAGAAATCAGCCGCTTCCTCATTCCCTCCTTCCTTGTCACTGCGCTCCCTTCAGTGACGGGCATTCCTTTGAGCCATTCGGCGCCGCAGACTACGCAGTAAACAACATTAGCCTAATTGGCATAATTTGAGAGTCAAAGCCTTGCTTTCTCCAGGCATGAAATAGTGTTCCCTCCCAAAGTGCATCACATGGAAGGAATCATTTCCCACCTCCATATTTGCGCTTTAAAACTGGCACACACCACGTGCGTAGTGGGATTAGACAGTGTTTGTGTTTGGTCAGGCCTGGGATCTGGTTGGGGTTTTTGATGTGATACCAGAAATGAGGTTATGGTCAGCCATTAATATTATTAAGCACCTCGTTAGCGCTAGTGGTGAGATTCAAGAAAATGTAGCACACACCACTTACAGTAAGGTTCAGTAGGGTTTCTATTGGACGGGAACTCTCTGGTGTTTTTGGAAGTGGCAAGTTGCCATCAATCATGCATTTCACTCTTACCCATTGACAGCATCCAAAGTTGGTGCCTGCCAACCCTGTGTGTTCCCAGGCAGATTGTCAATGTTTTCTGTGAGTAGATAGGTTGGCCACATTGCACCATCTGTTGCCAGTCCAACAGCCCCCCTGTGTACTTATCCCCTGTTTGCCTTCCTCTGCCTTGCTCTCGTTAAGCCGGTACAGAGTACAGAGTTTTGTGAACCCAGATGATCAGGACTGATCTTTTTCAGCTGTCGAGGTGTTGAGGATAAGTTTTTGCTTTTATTATTTTCTTTCTACTCTCACCATAGTTATCTTCATATTATAAAATGATATAATATGTACATGCTTGAATTAAATCTAGGGTTGGTAATGTTGAGACTAATAGTAAGAGTAACTAGTAAGAGTACACTAGATATTAATGGACCTCCTGCTAGCGGTTGAGGGAAATCATTGTTCGCATGATCGTGTGTAAATTGATTTAAGATAAAAAAAAAACAGAATTACAAGGGCATTCATTATTTTTGCAACACTTCTGCCATGCGGAAAGTAACAAAACAATTAAAAGGCCTTTGCAATCGATATGCCCATAACAATTAGCATATCTCAAAAACAAAAAAAATAACTTAAGGAGTCTTAAGAAATCGTTTGGTCAATTCAGAAATATTTAGATCAGTATGTTTTGTGTGTTTATTTTGTAAAATTTGATGAAAAAACATGTCCAATTTTATTTTATTTTTTTAATTTATGGCACAACTTAATTTATTCTATAATAATTATAAGTATTATAGTTTATTGACTAACACAACCTGCTAGATTAGGTTGTACAGATTTTAGGGATATAAAGCATTTGAAGATACTCTAAGAAATGACATGACAATAAGCAAAAATACCAATGTGGGCGGAAAAGGCAGAGTTCAAAGGGTTAAAAATGATCAAACAGAAAAGCTCAATCCAGTGTTGCCAACTCTTTTCAAATGAAAGTAACTAGCAGCACTACCTCCAGAAGTCCCTAAATCTAAAGAGAAATTCGCCAACACTGACAGTCCGTCCCTTCAGACCTCCCTCCAAAGTCACTCCCCCAAAATGTTCATAATGAACGTAAACAACAAACATGACTATGGGTAGTACTCACAGCTGTCAAGCTAACAGCTTGTACAATGAAATGATTGGACAGGCTTATTACAGTCCTGCTACAGCCACAAATACCGGATTTCTTTATTTTTTTGTCAGAGCATTTGATTTATTGATTGCTGTCGGGATGTAATGAGAATTTCAACAAATATAACAACAAACTTTTTGAAGAAAATTACCAACCCTAGCTTTAAGTTTAATATCTTAATTGCCTCATAATTTGAACATTATGACGCAACAGAAAAAAACAATTACGCGCTGTCTTCTCATGTGTTCTGTTCTGGTCAGTGTATTCTGATAAACCAAATACACTGTGGGGAAAAATCCCTCTGCAGTTTCACTAAAAGCTGAATAATGATTATACTCTGTGTGACACTGTCCCCTTGAGCCAAATCTGTGAAATTTTAGATGTTGCTATAAAATATTGGGACATATCTTTCTTCCAAGATTAATGCCTATTCAATCAGTGGTATCTGATAAAGTGAACATACACATTGAAGGAGCTTCCATCTTCTTTTGGAAAAGTGTATTGAGATGAACATTATCATGTTCTATGCTCTGAATGACACGTATCTAGTTGGACTTGTGATAAAAGAGCTACCATTCAAGCACTGCCAGAACTAAGATATGTAAAGCTGTCAATGTACATACAAGAGTATGATTCTTTAAAAGCCGTAGCACACTGGAAAAAATCCTTTTCTACCCTAAATCTCTTAACCCAATCACACTGAGGCATCTTTTTTTGCAGTGGTGGCATCTTGCTGTTGCTGGGCAGCACATAATCCGCTATCAGTGACTTGTGTGCCAGCGAGCCGCACATAACTATTTACAGCTAAGGCAATCGAAAACACGGCAGTAACCGAAAGACAAATCTAAAAATGTACCCGAAGGTTCAAATGCCCCTCTAATGTTCCTCTTAGCTTGATGTGGGTTGTTTATGTCGTGGCAAGTTCTGTCCGTTTAATCAGATACTAGCTCCGGGTGGTCAGTAATAAGCACTACTAGCCTTTTTTTTCCCTCCATTACTGTTGTTGACAGTGCAGTAGAGAAGGACACCCCCTGAGCTCTTACGATTAGGCGGCAGAGAAAAAGCTTAAGAGCATTTATCTGTTTAGAGTTGAACTTTTTCCAACTCTGGGCACTTAGAGCCCTCGTTCAGAGTCTCACATAACACACGAGAAACCCACAGAATGCTTTGAACGGGTTTAACGCTTTGAAATTAATGAGCAAAATGCACCGTCCGGTATTAAAAACATGGGGACTCCATGATTTATGGAAAATTACAGTTATAAGGCCTCATTTTTTACAGGTCAGCATGTTGTATTCACAGTCTGCTGCTATAATCTAGTGCAGTGGTTCCCAACTTATTGTCCTTGAAGCCCCCCCTAATTGCATATGTGTGTATGACGTCATCACCTTTATATATATAAAAAAAAGTAAAATCCTCAAACAAAATCCTTAATTTGAATAAGCTGATTCAGCGTATTAAATGAGTTAGTCCTTTTTTTATTAAATCAACTTTCAAATCAGTTTTCTCACCATAAAGTGATGATGTCTTGACTGATTCACCAAGTGATTGCAGATAGATAATATGACCTTAACGACTTAATTCATTTACTTTAATATTGTTAGAGTCTGAATAGATTTTTATGATATATTGTGGTTAAATAAATGTAATTTATGGTGTTGTTAGATTGCTGCTAGATTCCCCTGTTAATACATGTCGGTGTCTGCTTTTGGGTGTGGCAAGCGGGAGAGCTAACAGTTTTTTGACTGCAGTGAAAATGTTGTTTTTGAAAGGCTGAACGGCAAAAATTATAGATTGAAGCAGAATATTTCGTTAGATAAAAGCCTGTTGTGACTTTTGGAAATGATTACATCTGTCTTTTTTCAATATCTGTTGACGTTTGGACTTTTCAACACTCTGGAGTTGTTGGAAATGTCTGGATCACACGAGTCACTACTGGAATCTAATTCTACAAATAGTAGTATAATACTGATAATATTAGTGTAGCCTAATCTTTATCTGCAACCGTGCACAAACACCGGATTTAAACAGAATGTGGCCAACTAAGAAGTAAAAATATTTTTAAATTGTTTCATATACATACTTTTGTATTAATTATCCAGTAATTGTGTTATTATGATTTTGGTTATATATGTGCAAATCTAATTTTGACAACCACAGAGCAGACAAATCGTGGCGCACCCCCTGTGATCTTTAACGCCCCCGGACGTGTATTGGGTTGAATATCATCATGACGGATGGCAATTTTGCGAGCTGTTTGCTGCCTGTGTCTTCACTCTGATTCATTTGTAACTCTGTCTGCCAGGATGAGGAAAATGTTAGTTGTCTGGACCTAGGACAATGGGTTGTTGCTTTCAACGAGGTCACACATGAAGAAAAATGTACATAATGATAATGTCCAGCTGATTACCATCTGTGTTCTCATCCAGTTAGAGTAGTGTAGTAGAATCCCATTGGACTATTTACATTTTGTGCATACTTGCCGTAATTGCTGTCCAGTGCAGTGGTTGATTATAATGGCATATTTGCCTGTAATACGGCTGATGAAATGACCATACAACCTTTTTGAATAGCTCAACATGTCTCATCATTTGTTATTTAGTCTTTGTGTCAGTGTAAAACAATGATAAAACAATACGAACATATAGGAGATGTATTTTCCTCTGTTTAAGGTGGTCTTACGCTTACAACAGTGCAAATGTAGAGGTGGCCAGAGCAGCCAAGTGGAACTAATTTATGCATATTTTTTGGCTGAGGACAGTGAGATAAGGGGCTAGCATCTGGTGCTAACTGGACCATGCTCACTCCTTGGAGGTCTGTGCATTGCGAGGTTCGGTAAGTTAGCTAAGGGCTAGCATCTGGTGTTAATTGGGCCATGCAAACACCTTTAAGAGCTCTGGTGCACTTTCTTACAGTTGGTTGGAAGAAACATATGCCTGGTGCGAGGAGGCACACTAACTGCATTTACTGTGTTGCAGCTCGTTGTTGCTCTATAATTCTCTTAAGAAACAGCCATTCAAGATACAATTCAACATGTTACATGCTTTTCTGTGTTTCCCAAATTCAGTTGCCACTTTATTTATTGATATAATAGTTGAAAACAGCTTCTTAAATGTGAATATTTTCTGGTTTCTTTACTCTTCCATGATGGTAAATTGAATATTTTTGAGTTGTGGACAAAACAAGACATTTGAGGATGTCATCTTGGGCTTTGGGAAACTCTGATCGACATGTTTCACCATTTTCTCACATTTTATAGACCAAAGAACCAATCAATTATCAAGAAAATAATCAACAAATTAATCGACAATGAAAGTAATCATTATTTGCAGCCCTAGTCTTATGCAATCCAATGCAATGGTTCTACCATAAAGTTTATTTTCATGACGCCTATAATGTTCACTTTTTGTTTATATTGTCAAAAATGTATTAAATTGTATTTTTTAGCATTGAGGTCATAGTCAGTGATGGTGGATGGATGGACTGCATTTTATTGAGAGGTGTTCCTAATATTCTGCCCCTCTCGTGTATGTAATTGGGATAGACGGAACATTTAAAACACCTTTCAGTATGATGTAGTTCATTACAACACAATATTTAACTATGACCTCAATATTTAACATATAATTGAATTTAACATTTCCGACAATGTCAGCAAAAACTGAACATGATTAGCTTTGTTACGGTTAAGGCTGGGCTATTGTATTGTATTGCGTTAGATTGACAGGTGTACCTAATAAAGTGGCCACTGAGTGTCTATCATACCCTGGTAAATGCTTTTAGGTGGTCATGTCATTCTCTTGAATCTGACTTCAATTAAAATGCGTGGTGAAGCGTTGGTAATTAGGCAACCTTAATTTGAATTTGGCTTTAATTTAAATCGTCTCCATTAGGTACCACTCATATTTCTCAATAATAATTCCACTTAATCAACGTCTCCCCTTTAAATAATGTGCATATTGCATTTTTATTTCGATTTCAATAAAATACCAACTTACATCTCCTCCCCCATCAAGAAGCAATGATATTTTTTACAAGGGAAAGTAATATGACAAAGGATATTTGTTAATCAGCATTTTTTTCCATGACAAAAAGTAGAGTGCTGACCCAATAGAAAATAGTCTACTGAAGAAAAAAAAAAGTATGATTAAATTATATTGTTTGGCTCAATGTTGTGCTCAGTTGATTAGATATTTGTCTTTTGCCCTTATATAACTGATTTAATCCTTCTGGATATGCAGTTTTATTAAATGCATCATCAAGTTTAGGGCTATTGTTGGACTTCCTTGGAAAGAAAAGACATAGTGTCTTGGCGCTTGATGAAAAGTATTGTAAATGGTTCCGGAAATTGTACGACTTGACAATATCAATTCAAAGATGGCTGTATTGACTGTAAAGTCCAGTCTAATGACAGCAGCAGTCAGTGCCATCCATTAGTATAACAGCGGTTGTGTTCAGGAAGTGATTGGCAAAACTCTGCTAAAGGTCACATTGGGTCAAGCTGCTCCCATGCACCTGTCATAGCCTGTGACTGAGGATCCCTGTTGAATGAATAAACCAAATATTCCTGTGTGCCCGAGGTGTCTTGCACACTGATTGAAAATCCTCCAGCAAAACTGTGGTGGAAGGGTTCAGCTGCCTGCTACTCTGTCCCTATCTGACAGACAGCGCTTCTCATACAGTGAGAGAAAAAATATGTTTCCTGTCAGAGTAGCCTTGAGTTTTAATACTTAAGTTGTACTAGTCCAAGAGGCACAGAGACTGTGGTAAGAATGCATCCAGATATTTATTTTAAATACAGCCAATATACTAATTTACATTACCCTCTCGGGCAGAGGCATGACTGATAGATTTACATTCATACATACATACAGAAAAACTTGATCATTTTATTTTGCCTCTACACGTTTGGGCTGGGACTTGGCAAAGACCACACCGCACAATCCATTTCCAATATGACGGATCACAAAATGATTCATTACACGCCGCTGTCTACCTTCCAAGGTAGTATATTGTGATGCCGTGCACAGTAGTACATTATCGGCTATAATTTAATGCAGTCGTGTTTCGACATTTGAATTTGAAATATGGCCATACATCTCCTTTTAGATGAGTTGGCGCTGGCTTAAGCTTCTCCATTAGCAGACCTTGAATGAGGCCTTCACACTATTACAGATACAGCTGTAACTTATTGCTGCTGTCATCTATGGCCGCTGCCGCTGGGTGTTAGCCTTCTGTTTTTTTCTGAAAGCTACATCCAGGCATGTTTTATAAGCATTATATAAAGTCGGGTATCAATATTAGGATGAACAGAATGGATTATGGTAGAAAAACATATGTAAAACACAGTAGTAATATTCAAACTCACCCCTAGCATGCCCATGTGCTCATAGTACATGTATGTGTATGTCACGAGTGCTTTTACTTGTGTGTGCATGTGAGTGACAAAGCTAAGCAAGATATCCTCATAAAACATTTTTTATATCTTATGAAGTCATTACTCATTTTTCCTGCGTTTTCCTACGAATGTCCAGTAACATGTGTCAATTTCCATTCGTTACATGCATGCAGTCTTTTCAAAATAAACTTCTATCTTCCCAGGAAACAACTGGGTTAGGTTAAGGCAACAAAACTACTTATTTAGGTTTAGGAATGGATCATGCTTTGGGTTAACATAATTACTGAAGTGGCGTTACTTAATTATGGAATTTACGTGACAAATTAGTCAATGTTTGGGTTAAAATAACTACGCCTAAAATATTTGGTTAGGTTTTTGGCAACAATACTACTTAGTTAGGTTTAGGGAATGATCCTGGTTTGGTTTAAAATAACTACATAAGTAGTGTTACTTAAGTACAGAAGTTAAGTAACATATAAGTCAATGTTTGGGTTAAAATTACTATGCTTGATATACTTGGTTAGGTCTAGGCAACAAAACTACTTAGTTAGGTTTAAGAAAAGATTGTGGTTTAGATTAAAATAACTTACAAAACAAACAAACAAAGTGAAGTACATTTACTCAAGTATTGCACTTAAGTACAACTTTATCCTACTTGTACTTTACTTGAGTATTTCCATTTTATGCTACTTTATTCTTCTACTCCACTACATCTCAGAGGGGAAGATTGTACTTTTTACTCCACTACATTTATTTAATAGCTATAGTTACTACTAACCTTTAACTTCAACAAGATATGATATGCTTATATAATATAGTCCAATCTACCCAGTAGTATATAAATATCTCAAAGTGGCTCCACATTGACAAACTACAACATTAAAATGCTCTTAAATGTATTCATCAGTGATAAAAACACAGTAATGAAATATTATATAATATAACACTGTGAAAAGAGCCACTCTACATAAAGAGAACTTTTACTTTTGATACTTAAAGTACATTTTGCTGATGATATTTCTGTACTTGTACTTAGGTAACATGTGCAATTCAGGACTTTCACCTGTACTGGAGCATTTTTAGGACATGATAATTCTACTTTTATTTAAGTCAATGATCTGAGAACTTCTTCCACCACTGTAAATTAATCAACTTCTGGTTTCACACTTGATACCAACACCAGTTTCCTGGGCGAAAGTCCGGCATTTGTCGCTCTATATACTTCCTGGTTCACGATTACGTAGATTACATACAAATTGAGTTAGTGGGATATATATGAATTACACTGTGTTACTTTTCGTAGGTATAGCTACGAATATGTTGGAGCTGAGCTTCGATAAAATGTTGGTCATATGGTTGCTGTGCAGTGATTGATGTACAATTGCAGCATAAAGACTTGTCTTGGTACATGGGTAAGAAGGCATCTTCAGGCACATTTGCTTCTAATGAAAATAAAGAAAACACCCAGGGACAAGCAGTAGTATTATAATGTAGTATCTTCATTATTCTCTGGTATATTAAGCTGGACAGGAAGCTAGTCATTGTGTTGAAATAGCTTTGTCTTTTCATGGCACTAATTTGAATGAGCTTAGATCCACTCCCTTCAGTGGTCTCCAGTCTGGCGGGGGGTGATGAGAGGGAAGACAGCCAGCAAGAGGGACTGTGTAGTTGGTTTATTATTCATGTGGCCCACCCAACATCCCACCAATCTAGGCCAAAGCGCTGTTATATCTGCTAAGTGTCACCTTCCAGACTTCCGTTTCGCCCGTTCATTCACCTCCATCACATCGGTTTGCCAAGTAACGGTCAACAACTCCATCCATCGTGTCCTCTGATTCACAAGAAGTGGAGAGAGTGCCAGGGTAGTTGAAAAAGATGACATCACTCTTATACACCTCAGTGAGTAAAAAGCAAAGGGAATATCCGGAAGCGTGATTTATTCATGAAATCCACCCAACGTAGTGTCTTTCTTTTATCCAAGCTCGCACACTCAAGCATGTGTTTCTGCGTGCTTTTTACCTGGGTTAGGTTATTTCATAAATAAATGCTGTATGGCATGTCACTGCCTTTTATACCAATGAGTGCTGCATCCCCATGTGTGTCAATTCATTCTCCATTGTTGTACAGGATGTAATTGCAACAAGGAAGCACATAAGATTCCATCCACACCTGATGTGTGTTTGTGTAAAGCATGCAATAGTTACTGTTGGAGTATTGTGAGGGCAGAACAGTGGACTGTGTGGCCGATTCAGAGCCGGTGTACCAGGAGTCTAAGTGCTGTATCTGAACTGCTAACCACCCAGCACCGCATGCCTTTACTTTCTGTCTATTTTGATCCTTCATTCACCCAGTATAGTACTGCAGTAACTTCACATTCTTTCCAATAAGCACCTTTCCACTCCACTACCTAGATTACTGCATCATCTACAACATTCAAAACAACACGTCATTTGGTGTCCTTCATTTCCTCAACCTACAGACTTGGTGACCCTCATAACCTAGATATTTACTCAGTATTTGTTGAATTTATAAACCCATTTAGTTTCTAGGTTGTTGTATAGATGTGCTGCCTTCCACCTCATGGAATTTTGTGCACTGCTACTAATATGCTCCATTTACTCTGTGCTGTGAGGACTCTTAAGTCCTTTGCCGCAGCTGTAAAAATCCCTTATCTGAATTAAAAGTGATAGGAAGCACATGTCGTGAGCTGCAGGGCCCATACTGGCTTAACTTCATACTTAAAGACACTTTACACTAGTTCACAATGAAGGATGGCACGCCGTGTAATTGCATTTGTTGTAGAAGTGAAACATATTTTTTGGCAAAGACTCAAAAGCTCTTTCGTTCACAACCAGTGTTTTTTTTTGTAGGCTTGCAAGAGACTGGCGTGGCTGCTATATACAGCAGGAAAAGGGGTTATGGAGTGTGATGTGAAGCAGACACAACAAGGCTAAGTGGAAGTTGCACAATATCAGTATGTGGTAGATCGTAGAAGCCACAACACTTTTTTCCTCGCAGCAACCCTTTATACCCCAAGCTGAGTACCCTTGGAGGGAAAGATGGCACGAAACAACACCAATACTGAGCCCGAATTCATATGCATCACGAGGACAACCATAACTGCACTTGAGAATGAGTCAAATGAGAACCAGACTATCGTAAAACGTAGGAATGTCAGGTTACAAGAAATTGAGTAGTCAATACCGGTACCAGTGAAATTCCATGATTCTCGATTCGTTATTCGTTACCACGGTAAAAAATAAATTAAAAAATCCCCTGTTGTTCAACATACACTCCTTTTTTACTGTTTGCATACTGTTTTTTGCGAATTTATTATTAACACCCGATGATCCACCTCAAGTTTCTTGGCAAAAACGGCATTTTACAAGATTACATTTGAACTCATCATCATAATGTTATAATTTACCTTTGCCCAACTGGCCTCATTTTCACTGAATAGTATGGATGTACCGATTTTACTTTTTCTCTCCCGATAGCGAAACCTGGGCTTTGGGTATCGGCCGATACAGAGTACCAATCTGATACAGAGTACAGAGTCCGATACCAGTGTTTAATTAATAAGCTGTATGTCTCACTGTGTGGAAGCGACTGGGATCATTCTTTTATGTGTATCAACAACATTGGGCTTGACTTAAACATTGCTTCCCTAACTTTGTAAACCTAAATGCGACTGATAAATACATAGATATAATTGTATCTAACTGTTCTTCATTATTAAAGTTATAAATCGTACACCAGCGACTTGGTGGAAGATCTTCAAAATTAACAGGAATTACAATTCAAGTGTTAACCTTTTTAATGCAGCAACAAATTGGAAAAAGAAACTTGTACAGGAATTAAGATTGCAGTGAATAATATATATAGTATATAAACATAAAATTGAGTTGAATGGATCAGCCTCATTGTCCCCGATATCCGACCCAGTATCGGTATCGGTGCCCTACTGAATACTGAATAGAGCTTGAACACATCATAATGTAACTCAATGCAAACTCCGTTATCTGTTAGCTCCGTTATTTAGCCAAGAAGGACTGCACTGACCACCAGCTGCTAACAGTTAACGTCAACTAGCTCCCCTCCTGCCGATTTCAACACGGATTTGTTTTTCACAATGTAGCATTATCAGGGAAATTTTCTATCGGGACGACATTAGCCTCACGCCATGATCCCCTGTACCTAAGGTACTGAAAAAAAACAAATAACGTCACGAGGCGATGTTGGCATCAACTTGGTAATAAAGCATTGGTTCTCGTGACATCAGTAGTAAAATGTCACGTTACCTAAATGGTTGTCAAAATAGACATTTTAGTTTAAAGAATACAGATAACATCAGTTTAATTATACAGAAGGCAACAATGTGGAAAGCAGTTTCTTTTATAAAGCACTTGTGTTCCTGTGTAAAAAGGACGATGCTCTCATGGTTACTGGGTTAGCTTGGTCTCATGCTCCAATAGTTAATGTGCACTAGTCCATCGCTGCAGATGTTGTCCGCGTGGGGACCGGAACTGAGGAGTGACCAACAGAGCTCAGCACGGAGAGTGGATGGACAGTGTGTTCCAGAACAGATGTTTCCAGCCTTTGTGCGTTTGTCATTTGGGCTTTAATCTGGTCAGTGAAGGGCATTAGAGAAGTGCAAAGGGGAGGGACGGAGCATGCATGGGGACCCCAGCTGTCTGCTGCACCCTTCAGAAAGACACCCACCTCAAATCCACATCCAAGTCAAATCCACACCCACATGCAAAAAAACAACCAAACGGCACCCACTTTGTAATTGGCTGCAGAATTAGGGCACATGGTGTATTGTTGAACCTGTGGAGATTATGCATTATGCTTGAATCTGCGGAGATTATGCAGCGCCGGGATATTATGCCTCCATTTTCTCTGATTGCCTCTGTATTATTTCCCTCCCTGTGCTACGGTGAATATCCCACTCATTTCATCCTCTTTTTCCCTTCCTAATATTGAACCTCATTTTCTTTTCACTTCCCTCTCAATTCCCTTTTCTGTTGTTCTGAACCCTTTATTCCTTCTCCCTGTACTATTCTCTTTCCCTCTCTCCTCTTCACCCCCCCATCCCTCATCCCCACCACCACCACCACCACCACCCTCCTCTCCACTTCTCCTCCGTAGGGCCTCTGGCTGTCTCCCCACAAGTGATGTTCTCCTGGCCAGATGATGCATGCATATCTCTTGTGTCTTCTTGACGCTAACTCACGTCGACGTTTGCACGGCATTGTGGGATTATGCTCTCGGTCATATTTCATGTAATGATGAAAATGATGATGGTGATGAGGATGCGGGCGGGAGGGGGGGTGTGCTTCTATTTTCTGCCCTTGTCTTTTCTTCAATATCAATCAGCGCGGCGAGATAAGATGGAAGATAATGGGTGTTTCGCGGAAAGCGGAGAAGGAATAACAAGTTTTGGTTTCAGTTTGGGTTACTTTCCATATATCTCTTGAGCAACACACAGCCTGCTGCTCATAAAGAGCCATTATTATCGGTGGTGTGCATCAGTTCTGAATTTTAAACCGCACCACTTTCCCAGCTGCTAATCCCTCGCTCGTCTGTTTCTTTCTCGTATTTTTTTTTTGTTCACCTCGTGAGCAACCCTGTTTACACGAACACCATGTTCCGACGGAGAGACAGGAAGTGAAAATCATCCCTAATAGAATAGAATTTTCCTTGCAAGTGCGCTAACAAGGGGAAATGTGTTCCAAGCAAAAACAGAGTTAGAGGGAAACAGGGAGGGTAAACACATTCAGGGAAAGAGGGATGATTATTGGACTAACCCTGGAGAGAGAGAGGGAGGATGAGTGTGGGGCCATGGCAGACTTTTTGCCCTCCAACAGTGTCTCCAGTGTGTGTGTGTGTGCAGTATATGTGTGTGTGTGTGTCCATGAGAGAGTTTTAGAGCGAGATGCGGGGGGTAGTGAGCACATTTCAGGGGACTTGCCGGTATATGCAAAGCTTTGTCAGTGGATATAGCATCTATGGAAGAGAGATTTCTTCACAGTCTTTGCTACACCCTAATTAATCTGCTTAAACCCGCCAGGCCTGTCTCCAGCACTCTTAACACATCAGAAAAAAAGCCAGGCAGCTTCTGAATCCAACCAGGATTTTCTCCATGGATGCCAGTGGAAAATCACTCCAGCCCCCACAGCTGACAGCTTTCTGTCAGAGTGCGCAGAAATGCATATAGAGTGGAGAGAGACAAACACGCACCTCATCGTTTCCCGTGATGGATGTTTTGTGGGGAAGCAGTTGTCACGAGGGGTCATGAAAACCCCAGAAAACAATAAGGTTGTTGGCTTGTATTGCCTGCCTGCATCCTCTGCCTGTTGGGTAGCAGACACATCCGTAACTAACAGATGAAGCAATTTATGTAGTGTTCTTTTAGCCTTGCCCTAGGCTGTAGTTGTGATCGAGATCTTACACAAATACCAATGACAAAAGGGTCATTTTTTTATCTCTTTGACTAACTGTTAATGCTAGAACTGATGTGAACAATTCTCCTGGAAATATCTAATGGAGTAAATTCCGACCAACTGTTTGTGAACGCTGTTGTGAAGAAACGCCCAAACTTACTCACCTAACTTTAGTCATGTCTGCTAAGCAATATGCTCAAATAGTTTTTGCACAGCTCTTGCTTGCCTGGATAGACTACTGACTCACATACAGTGTGAAATAATTGCGTTGGTAATTGCAAAACCACTCTTTGCAGCAATATTTCAGGACAGATTTGACTTACCAATCACAATGATGGATCGTGTGGTGTTGCTTATCTAAATATTAGGCTGTCAGTCGTTTAAAACATTTAATGGCGATTAATTGCAAGATTGTCAATAGCTAATCGCGATTAATCTCAAATCAATCACACATTTAGATACATGTAACAATGCGTCTTATTCTTGGTATGATTAAACTCTTATGATTTGACTTGTGATAAAGTAAAGGATGAATTTACTAATTGATATATAAATCCTTTCGTGGTGATTCTGAGAAATTGTACAATATGTTACAATTTGTAAGAGCTTGCTCAAGGACAATTAAACAGACCCTTTCAATGGGAAGAAATTTAAGGTATTAACACTTGACCTGCCTGTTATGTTTATCTGGACGTAAATGTCTCAGCTGTAGCACTTGCAATTATACTTCTTAAACTCTGAGACATTCCACTCAAGCTTGCCTAAAACTACAGTGTGTAACATTTTGGGGGATCTATTTGCAGAAATGGAATATAGTGTTTGTAACTATGTTTTAAATAGTGTATAATCACCTGAAACTAAGAATCGTTCTGTTTTTGTTACCTTAGAATGAGCCCTTCATATTTACATAGGGAGCGGGTCCTCTTCACAGAGTCCGCCATGTTTCTACAGTAGCCCAGAACGGACAAACCTAACACTGGCTATAGAGAGAGCCTTTCGCATTTTTACGTTACCTGAAGGCCACTGTAGTTCTTGGACACGCTTGTGAAACTGCGGTAATGTGAGCCGCCGGGTGCAAAACCATGGTAACACCATTTGCCTCACTCGAGGCCATCCGTCATAATTGCCAACACTACTTTAGGAGTATTCAGTTGGTTGCAATATGCAACCACACCACTAGATGTTGTTGAATCCTACACACTGTACCTTTAACTAATATTCGAGTCAGATGTTTAAGTGCTGTGGCTTCTTAGTAATTTTTTTTTTTTTTTAAATGAAGAATCTGATTTACCATCCATTCAGAAGCGTTTTTGCTGTGACATGGAAAGAACACAGGCACGCTGTTTTTTTGGGAGGCTTTTAACATAATTAATTTGTATTTTAAGGTGTGCTACTTGTTGAGTGGAAAATGGATGAGAAGATTAACAAAATGACTCCATTCGTGTAATTTGCTAAGCCAAAAAGCACTGTTTATGTGGATTTAAGTGATGCCGTTTAGTAACCTGCTTGCTCATTGTGTGTGGTGAAAATGCCAATAGCTTAAGGGGAAGGGAGGGGAGCAAAATAGATATGGTGAAGATGAAGGTGATTTTTTTCTGCTTTTGAATTACAAAGGAAATCGAATCTACAATATCTCTGTTTTATCTGTGAAGAAATGTATGTGGATTTTTGTGCTTTTTATGTGCTGTGTAATTGGTGAAATCCTCCGCCAGTCATAATCTTGATAAATGTGCAGTTTTTTTTACTGATTTTAGTCACAGCCGGAATGCTGTTATGTTTTGTAACTTTTATTCGTGTAAAAAAAAAAAAAAAATACAGTAAGTTTCAGTCGCAATCCATTCAAAATCCAGATAGTGCTGATGTGATTTGATAAGTGAGGACTATTTTTTATCCATGTGATGTAATGGCCACAATCTATACTAAATTTGGACTTTCTTTTACAACAATAACATACAATTGAAAGTGCCAATTTAAAGAGGACCTATTATGACAATTCACAGGTGCATGCTTGTATTTTGGGTTTCTACTAAAACATGTTTACATGCTTTAATGTTCCAAAAACACTTTATACTTCTCATATCGGCTGTGCTGCAGCACTTCTTTTCACCCTTCGTATGAAACGCTCTGGGCTTTTCGGGCCATGAGCTCAAACAGTTTGCTCTGATTGGTCAGCTGGCCCACTCCTGTTGTGATTGGTCAACCGAACCAAACTCTTCAGACTCCGCTTCATCTCTGCTCTAACTGGCTTTGTTTGAGGGTATGCCAAACAAGCTGCTGGCAGGTATTATGCCAATGTGTTACTTGGTGACATCACCACATTATGGAAGAAAAGGCGGGACTTCATGTAAGGCGTTTCAGGCAGTTCAAGAGCAGTGTTTCTTTTGGGGGAGTAATTCCCTTTGGTGTGGCCTTGGGGCTTTGTAACTTTGCAGACATTGTAAATGCACAAAAAACGATAACGCACTAAAGGAAAGGGTAAAAGCACAAAAGCATAATAGGTCGTCTTTAAAGTCCCTTTGTTTTACTGCTTAAAACAACCCCCAGCCATCCTGATTCCTCACTTTGCCCACTCTTCAATCCAAAACAGAAATGACGCGACAGATGATCATGACGCACGGATCCCATTATCAACATTAACATACCATAATTATAGCCCACTGATGAATTGACATGACTCGTACAAAAAGCTCAGCATGTCCAGGAAAGAAAAGGCTGGCTTAAGTGGTACAGACAGTACTAATTTTGCATAATTTGCTATTCAGGGTACAAGTTTGTGTGAGTGCACTTTCTTTCCTAGCTTGGTTCAGATCGCCTCAGATAACCAGCTTCTGTTGAACACAACTCTATCCCTGTGCAGTCATCCACACGGGATGTTTTTCACCATCAAATATGGACATTTATCTTGTCTCTTTTGCATATTTTATGGAATTAATTCATGTTTTCATTCATTATTTACAATATTAGCTTTTTTATTACAAGACTAAAGTTAGTCGAGTGCCACAAAAAAGAGAAAAGTTTGTAAATATTTAGTTCTGTTCTTAAAATGGATACATTTGTAATTTTGCCCAGACTCAGTACAAGGGACTATTATAAATAGCCCAAATAATTCTTATCGCTTGACAAATTTAGTTTAATTCATGAGTAGGCGTGTTTGATTTCATTAACTACTATGCAGAAGAGTGGATTATTAAGATAATTTATGTCATTGCTTATTGTGTGGTGAGATGCCTGACCTGATTTTACTTATGTTTAAGCTCTTATGTTCAGACTACTAGCTATTTCTAAGTTCATCAAAGCAGTCTCATATCGTCAGTCACAGCTCTTTTGTCCATTTTGAAGTCTGGTTTAAAGATCAGAGGTGATCAGGTGTTCGCCATCAGTATCCTTCAAGGAATGCCTGAGGAAACTTAGTTCTTTTTTTCATATGTTGGAAAGTAGCTTTGTTGGTTGTCTGTATGTTACTCCTACTAAATGTCAATCAGTAGAGTACAATGACACATCACATAATACATTAAATGAACAGTGAAAACAATACTGTATTTAAAACTGCAAACATGACAGAAGTTATTTAACTTGTTGACCCTCGAAAAGGCAGTTGACATAGCAATCTTAAATCAAGGTCCTCCTATACTTGCTTGTTCGGAATATTTCCACGATATCACACAATCCTCTAGGGATTAGGAATGTCAGAAGTACCACGTTAATGCCAAAATTCTGAAAATGTGATGGTAAGCCTGCACCTTTTTTCTACAGTACTGCAAGTAGCTTGGGTACCATCAGGGGCTCGAGACTAAGGGTGTTAAGGGACGATAGAAAATACCCCTGATAATGCTTGTGAACAACAAAGCCTTCTTGGATAAATAACAGAGCTAGCAGCTAATGTACTTAGGTCTCCTTGAGTTACATTATGGTGCATTCAAGGTCTAATAGGTAAAAACAAGTATTGGGAGATGCTAACTTTGTTAACGTTATTGTGATGAGTTCAAATGTAATCTTGTATAATTGAGTTTTTGGTGAGAAATGTGAGGCGGATCATCATGGATTTATAATAAATTTGCAGAAAACAGTATGCAAACATTAATAAAGGAGTGTATGTTGAAGTACATGGATCGTTTTTTTGTTTTTTGTTAACGTGGTATCGAATATGGTATCGAGAATTGTGGAATTTTATCGGTATTGGTATTGACTACTTAATTTCTGGTATTGTGACATCCCTACAGTCCTCATCATCTGTTTGTGTTTTTTTTTTTCAGTTTTCATGGAACTGGAGGATGATGATAGAGATTTAAGGC